>JAHCVI010000001.1:15177242-15373855 GCA_019096155.1 Staphylotrichum longicolle
GCAAGAGCAGAAAAAGGTCAACGAGATGGTTAACTCGGGCACAGCCGACATCACGGATGTCGAGATCGCCCAGTCGGTCGTCGCCATGCTGCAAAAGCAGCTTATGGGCGAGCGCGCCAAATTGGCCAATCTGCCTGCGAAGAAGCCAGGCAAGCCCAAGCCGGCCAAGTCCAAGAAGACTAGCGGTGCAGCCGTCGCGGCCAAGAAGGCAGCGGTCTCGGGCTCGGGCGGCGGCGCGGTTGCTAAGAGACCGGGTGTCAAGAAGGCGGCCATGAAGAAGAAGATTGGCCAGATTGAGAAGGAAATCATCATTGACTCCCTCGGCAACCTGGACGGCCCCCTTCTCGAGCGCGCGATTGACCTCATCAAGAAGGACACGGGCCAGGGCGAGAATGACGCAGGTGAACTGGAGCTCGATATCGAGACTGTCTCCGAGGAGGCCCTCGTCAAACTCTACGAGATCGCCATCAAGGCGAACCCCAATGCGCGGATCGAGAAGGAGAGACAGTACGGGGTGCACCAGGCGCAGGTTGCGGCTGACCCGCCCGCTGCCAAGTCCAAGCCGCCGTCGGGCAAGTCCAAGAAGAACAAGCCCATGAGTAAGAGCGAGCAGGAGCGCCGCATCCAGCAGCTCAACGAGCTCCGCGCTCAGGCGGGCCGACAAGGCTCCAACAGCCAGGAGCCGATGGAGTCCATCGAGGGCAACGGCACCGAGCACGTCACCCAACCCGACCACGAGAGCGAGGATGAGGTCGACTCAGAGGAGGATTAGGCGAGACCATTTCATGGTCTGCGCCTTGGTCATCCCTCCCTCGGCTTTTCTCTCAGCTCATCGGAGCTTGTTTCCCCACAGCATCCCCGGGTCCAACGAAAACAGCGTTATCACCAAGGCGCCGCTTGGCATCGCCTTGCTCCTCGCGCTGAATACCACTTGACTCGCCGCAGCTACCACGACACCATTTCAGGCCGCGACCATCAATGACCTTTTCTGCCCCGCTCTTTTTCGCCTTGTAGGAATATTCAATCGTGTGTACCATATCAACGTTTCTCTGGTTCCGCGGGGTGGAGTCGTCTGCAACTTTGCAGGCGCCCCATTCGGGGCCACTTCAGGACCAACACCAAGGGGGCATCATCTTTCATTGGAGGGGTGGATGGATGGGGTTCTCAAAAAAAGGGACTCGGGAAAAAGGGAGACAAAAAGTGACCATCCATCACCACCCCGGCATTTGACGAGCAGCCGACGGGCCCACCCCGGCACGCATAATTAGCCCCTCTGCGCTTGCAGTTTGGGCGTGGACATGGCGTGGGCGTGGTTTTCCCTTCTCTGGGTTCAGCATCTCGATGCACTGGCTCGCTGCTCCGGCCAGCTGCTCAAAGGATGGAGCGCGCCCAAGATGGAGACGGGGTGGATGAGTGAATGGGAATTGTTTGAGTAGTCAGCCATGAAACTTGACCTCACGACTGGCGTTTTGCGAAACTGAATGCTGCGTTTTTGCTGCTTTCGCTTGAACTCCAGCTGCGTGGGTTTGGTTCTGGAGGCTTTCGGGTTCTTTGTTTTCTTTCTTCTCTTTTTTCCCCGCCGGTCTCTCACCCTTTGCGCTCGACCGCTCACTCTTGCACTTTTGCGAGGTCTTGGGATCGCCGTGTCTTTGCGCTTGCGACGTGCAGCTTCGGCGGGGACGCGGGCGGGGTGAAAGCGGGTTGGGAGGAGGGCATGGTATCGTATGGCATGGGCTGGGCTGGGTTGATCTTGATCTTGGCTGAGGATCAGGATCGGGGAGGGAAAGGGGCAAGTCGATGGATCTGTTGCCGGGTGGTTGACAGCAAGGGCAGAAGAAAGTAGGGAAATAGGAGCTATGCTTCCCATCTCCGCTTCACCTTGCTTGCGTGTGATTGTGTCGCTCTGTGAAATCGTCCTGCAGTGCAGTTGTTAGCGGGCCTGCTGAGAGATTGTGGCTTGAATCAAACCGCGGTGTTGTGGCCCATTCGCTGGACTCGACTTGGTCGATATCTTGCATCTCCCCTATGCTCCTCTGGATGACAAGTAGGGTAATTCCTCAGACTCCCGCCACCATGTAGATTTGCCGCCCATGTCCCGTTCCCTTTCCCGATTGCCCGGTGTTGCCGGCGAGCGTTGTGTGAGGCGAAGCGAAGTCGACGGTTGGTTGTCAAAGGGCGGGGGTTGTTGGAGAAGGGAGCGGACACGATGCCGAAGCGACGTTCTTCAAAGACAGGGTCGGGGGGTGTGGGGGTTTCGGGGGTGTGCATGCACCCACTCTAACCGCTAACGTCAGCGGTTGACAGGTGGTTGTGGCCATCTGCCCGCTTCGTATACAGCAATGGGAGGGAAACGGTTGGGGGCTCGGAAATCTGGAGGGAGAATGAGGTCAGTGATGTTCTGGCATGTTCGCATCTCAAATGAGTGTTCCGTTCAAGTGTTGTGCTGGGTGACGAGAGCTGGGACAGCAGTCATGGTTCTGGTCAGGGCCCGGGGAGTCACCAGATCCTGTCTGCTGTCGGCGGGCACCTGGCAGGGGATTCCGCGGAAATGACCCTCGAGGGTTGAAGAAATGCGATAAGCATGGAAAAAAGGGAAAAAGAAAACTCAACGGGGAATTGCAGGCCTGGATGGAGGAGATGTACCAGCCAGCGAGGACTTGCTGGCGACGGGAGGCAGACAAAGCTGGTGGTGAGGAGGATGGCGGTCCGGTCTGTCGGGGGTTGGTTGTGTGTGCGCTGATCTTGGGGTGTTCTGGCTCTGCTTGTGGGCGGCAAAAGTTTCGCTCTGAGGGCCTTGGTTGGTGCTGGGTGGAGCCGTTAGGGGCCTGCCTCGGGGGAAGCACAGAAACCTCAGGCCAACCAACCCCCCCACCAAATTCAACCTGGAACTGCGACCAATTTCACCCGGAACAACCACGGCGCTTTCTTCGTTGCAGCGTCACTGGACGACGGACTCGATTGGCTGTCTTCTTTGTTGGCCATCTTTCCCTCACTCCCCGGGTTGGCGCCAAATGTCTCATTTTGAGCAACTGACATGTCAGAACAACCACCGCTTGGCGTTGTTGAGCAGTGCCGTTCTAGTCCCATCTCTCATCTTCCCATCGCCATCACTTTGTTTCCATTGACAGCGCCCACTTGGCCAGAGATTATGTTCGATAAATCCACATTGCAGTCGATTACGCACGGTCGTATTCGTAGCTTCACCTTCCCCATGACATAGCCAATCCTCGCCCACCTGAGCCGGGGCCCGGAGTTCGATCGACAACGGACGTTGCCTAAGCCATGAAAGCTTGCAGTGTCTCGGCGCGCCGTGTGTAACGCACGCATTTGCTCATTGAAGAACGGCAAATGTGAGATGCACCGGTTTTATCCACCTCAGTTTTCGAGCGAATTCAGCCGGGCCCTGAGAGCCTCAAGCTTTCCTCTGTTCAACACCTCCTGGCACCAGTCAATATCAGAGACTGTGAAAATGCTCGGCAAGCTCCTTCTGACAATTGACGCAATCGCCCTCCTCCTGGGCGCACCCATCGCGGATTACAACCACACGCACATTTTCAACCCCCGCTGGCCACCGCATGCCAAGTGCGTGGGCCGACTCTCGTGTCAACTAACTTGAAACTCACACGCACACTTTGCAGATTCCACGGCGCCCAAACCATCACCCTCTCCGTCACCCTCGGCCTCGCCACACTGTACTACACCTGGCGCCCGTCCTTGCTTCCGCCGTCGGCGCCGCCGGCGCTGGTGAGGCGGTGCAGCAAAGACTCGTTGCGAACGGCAGCACTAGTTGGGACGATATACTGGCTTGCGGGCTTCGCGTCGATCCTATACCCTGGGACGGACGGGATTGATCCGGAGTTTGGGCCCTCCGGGTTTCCGCAAGCTCCGGCCTTTGCTGTTTTTGCAGGTTTGGCTGTCCTTGGTTGGGTCTTGGAGAGGGACGCTTGATCGGGGAAGTCTTCTCCGTTGTCGAGCCGGAATAACTGTTTCTCTCGGTGGGGCGTCGGAGACATGTCAACTCGCAGAAACATCTTGACAGTTGAAACAACCTGTTCCGAAACGCTGGACTTCATTGTTCCTGTCCCGGACTCCTCATCCGGCATCATGCGACTACACTACACAACTGATCGGCTTGTGGAGAACACAGCGTGGTCCACCATCCACCAGTTCCCGCCTGGATCCGCGAACACAAGAGCCTCAAGAACTGTGGGTTTGCGTGGTCTTCAGGGGTGATGCAAGTGGCTTGTCTTGGAGTTTTCGGCCCGTTTCTCCAGCCAGAGTCAGCGTTCGACTCATGGCCACAACATGAGAAGCAAACCCCGAGAAACCCGCAGATTGTACTCTGGCTCATGACTCGACGCTGCCTTGCGAAGAACCCAGAGCAACTTGCCGCGGAGGAGGGCGCCTCGTGACCCATGACGACAGGCGTTGGCTCTGGGAGGACAGCCCTGACGGCGCCGAGAAATCCAGCAAGCCACCCCCAGACTTGCAAGGGTCCAGGAACAGTGGGGGCGTCGCCTTGGTTGCGTCACAGCACGTCCCTTGGCAGATCTCATTGGCCAGATGGAGCGACCCGCGTTTTCGGTCCCCTTCATGTTGATGTCCATGTCCTGGTCCATGAAAAGACGATCTCACTGCCGGGCTCCCGAACGCCTTTTCAGAGATCGCATCGGGGAGAAGCCTGCTCTCACTGGACGGCGCAGTTCCTTCAGCATCCCTCGATGTGACATCATGGGGGCGCGACAGGGACAGCAAGGAGACAATCCCTTTCAAAAGTCGGAAATATATAGGGGCTGCCGTGATGGATCGCCATCGTGATTCACGCCTGAACTCAGACGTGCTTGTCTCTCATCAGATGAATAAGCGTTTATAGTAGCTGTAAGGTAATAGTCCTGTCAGGATGCTTGGAAAGAAGTAAGCACACAGAGACCATCCTGAACCGCAACCGCCCTCTAACCTCCTCCAGGTCCATCCGCGTCAATGGCGCCGACTGCGGAGCGGAAGCCCTCCTTCTGGGGGCCATCACCGCGATAGGCGGTTTCCTCTTTGGTTATGACACCGGTCAGATCTCGGGCATGTTGCTGTTTACCGACTTCAAGAACCGCTTCGGCCAAGAAGACACCCCTGAGGGGAGAGACTTCACCCCCATCATCGAGTCACTGATCGTGTCGCTCATGAGCATTGGCACGCTCGTGGGAGCGCTCACTGCCTCATAGTAAGTCCCGTCTTCAACATAACTCATAACTCACTTAGGAGACTGACCCCCTTGACTCGCAGCACTGCCGACTGGTGGGGCCGCCGAAAAAGTCTCAGCTTTGGCGTCTGCATCTTCATCGTCGGCTGCATCATCCAAATCACAGCCATGCACAGCTGGGTGCACATCATGATGGGCCGCTTCGTCGCCGGCCTGGGCATCGGCAACCTGTCCATGGGCGTGCCCATGTTCCAGTCCGAGTGCTCCCCGCGCGAGATCCGCGGCGCCGTCGTCGCGTCGTACCAGCTCCTCATCACCCTCGGCATCCTCGTGGCCAACTGCGTCAACTACGGCGTGCGCGAGATCCAGGACTCGGACGCCTCGTGGCGCATCGTCATCGGCCTCGGCATCGCCTTCTCCCTGCCCCTGGGCCTGGGCATCCTCGCCGTCCCGGAGTCGCCGCGCTGGCTCGCGGCCCGCTCCCGCTGGGACGACGCGCGCATCTCCATGGCCCGGCTGCGCGGCATGAAGAACGACCCGCACCACGGACTCGTCGAGGACGACATGCGCGAGATGCGCGAGATGCTCGAGAAGGAGCGCGCCGTCGGCGTCGGCACCTGGGCCGAGTGCTTCATCCCGCGCAAGAACGGCGTGCCCAAGCAGGTCTACCGCACCCTCCTGGGCATCTCGATCCACTTCCTGCAGCAGTGGACGGGCGTCAACTTCTTCTTCTACTACGGCGCCACCATCTTCGAGTCGGCCGGCATCGACGACCCGATCCGCACCCAGCTGATCCTCGGCGCCGTCAACGTCGCCATGACCTTCTTCGGCCTGTACGTCGTCGAGCGCTTCGGCCGGCGCTGGCCGCTCATCATCGGCGCCGCGTGGCAGGCCGCGTGGCTCGCCGTCTTCGCCGCCATGGGCACGGCCCTGAACCCGGAGGAGAACAGCACCTCGGGCATCGTCATGATCGTCGCCGCGTGCATGTTCATCGCCTCCTTCGCCATGACCTGGGGCCCCATCTGCTGGGTGGTCATCGGCGAGACGTTCCCGCTGCGCACGCGCGCCAAGCAGGCGTCCATCGCGACCGCGGGCAACTGGCTGGGCAACTTCATGATCTCCTTCCTCACCCCCTCCGCGACCTCGGGCATCGGCTACGCCTACGGCTTCGTCTTTGTCGGCACCAACGTCGCCGCCGGCCTGCTGACCTACTTCTTCCTCTACGAGTCCGTCTCGCTCTCCCTCGAGAACGTCGACGCCATGTACAGCCAGCCCGGCCTCAAGCCGTGGACGTCGCGCAAGTGGGTGCCCGAGGGCTACGTCACGCGTCTCCAGCGAGACGAGGACTACTTCCGCCGCCGCGGCGAGGGAGGCCACCCGCACGAGTCCGACCTGGATGACCGGACCACGGCTGTGCCGAGCGGGAGGCCGAGTCGGGCTGTTGAGGGCGACGGTGGAGAGTACGCCACGCTGGAGAAGAAGGGGTCTGGGGAGAGCGGCAATGGATTCAGGGGCCGGGAGAGCCGCGAGGAGAGAGTCAGGAGGGCTGTGTAAGGAGACCGTTTATGTGTACAAAATGAACTGTATGATATGATATGGGATACCCGGTTTTTCAGCTGGGCGGAACGATATCATGGCGTTTGGGTAGCGTTGGTGTACAACACGAAGCTTCTGCGTTTCCAACTAGTGTCTTGAGCCGTCGTCGTCCGCTCGCCGTGCCTTGGGCAAAAACATGTCGTCTTCGTGAAAATGCCAAGTCACCTGAGTGCGAAACCAAAGAGAACAAAATGCACCTAGTAAATTGCAGTAAGACAGTTTTGGTCGGGTATCTATGTGGAGTGTCCATCATCTAATCTCGTATGTTGGGCGCAAGCTTCTTAGCTATGTTCGTCCTGGGGCACCCTCCCCGGGGCCAACTCTGGCCATGCTTATCTCGTCTCGCCTACGCATTTGGGGTCCCGGCGCAGCCGCCTCGAGCAGCTTGTCAAACAGCGGCGTGCCCAAACCCGTCACCGGATCCCATCCCGCAGTCGCATTCCACCCCGCGCCCTGCCCGCCAAACTCCGGCCTGTTGAAGCACCCAGTCCCGTGCCAATCGTGATGTCCTTGAACGCCGCAGAGTTATTGTACAGCCAAGGGTTCAAGAACCCCAGCGGTGGCTGGCCGTGCGCCTTCCGTGCAGCGTTCAAGAGTGCCACGATCCCGCCACAACGGGCGACGAGGCACTCGTGCCGCCGATACTCGACCAGAACCCCTGATTCCGGACGGCAAAGCGCGCCGCCTGTGCGGACACATCCGGAATGCCCGCCCCTGCGCGGTTGAAGTACGGCGCGTACGCGTCTCCAATCCCTTCAAGATACCCAGACACGGCGTCCTTCTGCCAGACAGGCTGATCGTGGTAGATGCTGAACCCGCCGCTCGAGAACGACACGGCATGCTCATCACTCGGATTCGTCGTCCCACCCACGGCCGTCACCCAGGGACAGCCCGCCGGGAACGTCGGCTCGAAGTATGTGGCATTATCCGTGTTGCGGATGCAGGCGTTGCCAGGGCCGGAATCACCCGAAGCAAAGAGAACGGATACGCCACGAGCGCCAAGGTCTCTGAACATGTCGCACACCTTTAGAGCGTAGTCGCGCGGGACAGATTGCTCCTCTTCGCCGTAAGAGGTCGAGAGGGTTTGCGGGAGAGCCGAGTCCGGCAGCCCGGCCATGTACAGAAGAAACTCGAGATAGGGCTCGTTACTTCCTGGTGGAGAGGGTTGATTCGCCGTGGGAACGAGGGGGCCGCGCCGCCACGCTGTACTCGACCATGGGAATCGGATGGCTGATGCCGAGAATGTACTGAGCGTCAAGGTTGGCCTCGCCTGGAGAACAAGAGAGTCAGTAAACTCACGGAGCGGTCAAGAAGTGGCACAAGACACTTACTGCTGTCACTCCCGCTCCTTGGTCGTCAAGACCCTCGTTCACAAGCTCAACCGAGAAATTGCCCACTGCGTCTGGCACCAGACGCTGTTCAAAGTCCTGCATGTCACCGTACCGCGCATACTCCTCGAGAAACGAAGCAAATGCGACCTTGTTCTTCTCAGGGGCGGCGGGCGTGTGTGCTGTGTAAATCAACCGGAGGCACTCTGGTGTGATGGAGTAGGTGCACACCGCAAGGTCCGACGTATCCTCGACGTAGTGTGCCTTTGTGTCTGGGATAACGGACTCGTCAAGCTCGAGTGGATGCATGTCAAAGACGAAGGATTTCCGGGCGCCAAGGTTCCCGAAGCGCGTGGTCGGCTGCACGAGATTGAGGTAGGCGGCGACGTGATCGGGCACACTGTATGAGAGGGCGCGGAGGGCTGGGCCCCCGACGCCGTCGAGGTACTTGTACCAGGCAAACTGGGTGCTGAGTAACTCGTTGGCGGTGCCCACGGTTGTGGTGAAGGAGACCCAGTCGTGGTCCACCAGAGGTTTGATGGCGTGCTGCGCGAGCCAGCTGGTGACAACAGAGACGGCGTCATTAGACGGAGCCGTGTACGACCTCAACTCGTCACGAGTCATGTGCATGCCGTAGTTTGGGTGGCCCGGTGTTGACATCTCCAGCACAGCCTGATCCAGTGCGTGGATCCTGCTGGGCTGCTGCTTGAGAGCGACTCGGAGGAAGATGAGCTCGTCGGGCGACGCCGCTCGTGACTTCTCCCAGCCCTTGGGGACAGCGGCGAGTTTGTCGATGACCCGGGCAGAGGCCACTGCAGCAAGCAGGAGGATGCGATACAGAGCCATTGTTGAGGGGCCCATGGTCTGTGTGGCGAGTTGTGGGAGGTTGAGTTTGAGGTGGGTGTGAAGGGTGTGAAGTGCCCAGCAAACCGATCAGGAACAACAAAGCGACGCCATTTTATAATCTTGTGACAACCTGGAAGAGATGCTCTGCGGTTTCCTGGCGGTTCTGTGTCTCGTCGTCCTTTCCGGGCGGGAACACGCAGCTCCCCGGAGCCCCGGAGAGTACTGCAGGAAGGAGTGACGGCTCCAGGGCCATCCTTTGGGCAAGCAGCCGGGGTTTGGTGGTTTCCGGCGTTCCGTTCTTCGCCTTGCCTCCCAGGTTGCTGCCCGTGCTGTTGGTACAATACTCGGTATGCATCCATGAAGAAGATATTGCTCCAAACCAGAACCGACCTCACCCTTAACTCGGCGACCTACTAACAGGACCCGCGATCCTGGAAGAAACGGCGTCAGTTCCAGTTTTGGCCATGCACAGTTAAGATCATGGGCAACTGGTTCAATCGAGCGAACTTTGGTGAGAATATCAGACTCAGGAGCTTCTCATTTTGCCCAAGGATTTTGTCCAACACCACGACGCGGTAGCCACATCCATGGCACCATCGACATTAACAACAGCCCTGGTGGAACATTGTGTGAGACGGCCATGGTTGCGCTTGCGGGCGTGGCAGTGTAGACTTGTTGCCATGACCGGCAACGCATGGTTCAAAAACTTCTCTTGAATCAAAGAGTAGAGTTGACGTCCTTCTAATATTCATCCCAGCTGCTGGGGCCCTGCAGAGCGCGTGTTGTTGAAGGTTGACGAGTGGGTCGGGCAAGAAACAAAGGAACACCCACCCTCGAGCCACCCCACTTTGCTTCTCCAACATGACCCCGCATGCAAGTGGCTTGGGCCCAGCAGCTTCCTCCTCCGTCACATTCAGCGCCAAGCAGGGACTGGCGGCCAGCATGGCTGTTTTGTCTCGGGCATGCGATGCGACATGGCGGTTCCAGGCCACCCGTTTTGCGCTGCCCAACGGCAAGACATGCAGATGCACGATGCAAACCGTGTGCGACCTGGTGCAACCCACTCCAGAGTTTCTGTGCGGCACAGTCTTATATTCACGGGCTTCCGTTATGCCGATTGCTGTCGCATCATGCGGGAGGGGCCCTGGGTGGATGAGACCGCTCATGTGCTGCTGCAGCGAGTACACAGTAAGCTCGATGCCGGCGGTGAACAACGCACCATCCTAGGAAATGAACGCGGCCCTGGTAGAGATGGGGTGGAATGCTGCTTCGTTTTGTTGCCGAGGCTCTTGGACACCCTGCGATGCTTCATTTTGCTTGCATCCGTGTGGTCGCGACTTTCAAGTGCAATACTGTGCACATGTCATTGATGGAGCGGAGCGATGGCATTGTGGTAAATTCCATCGCAAGTCGTGGTGGGGGACATGTGAGCACCAGTGGAAATCTTTCAATTTGGAGTCGTGACATTCGAACCCAGATTTGATCTGGGCTCCTCCCTCCACCTGCGCCCCTGTTGGCGTCAGGCCCTTGCTGCCCGTGCTGCCAAACTCCGCTAGCGCGAACTCAAATCCCTGCCCATCCCTGCCCATCCCTGCCCATCCTTTGCCCATCCTCACCCATCCCTGCCCGCTCGGCTCTTGTTTTTTTTTCGCGTTCCACCTTCCCCAGTTCGGCCACAGCCAGCCCGTCAGAACCCGCGCAACCCACCCAATCAAGCCAGGGGCGTTTCTGCTGCCGCAAGCTCGGGCCAGGCAGGAAGCTGGTCGGTTTTGCGGGACCAAATCTGCATGTCGGGTGATCCAACCGCTTGTTCCTTTCCCCAGACCGCAGCAGCCCAGAAGGAACAAGGCGCAAAATTTATCGTTGCTTCCCGCGTCCCAGGACCGGGCTTCTCCTCCTCCACAACCCTCGAACATCGGTTTTCGTCGGGCTGGCCGACCTCCCCATCGCGTCGCGCCTCGATCGCCATATCCTTCTTCCATTTTCGACTTGCTGTCGCAAGCAGCCAGTCAGCCACGGGGCGCCGACTCGAAGGCGGACCCGAGCACGCGCGACCACTGTCGGCCACTGAGCGATTGTTTCAGGCCACCGTCACAAAGCCGGCGCGATGGACCCGAGGCAACCGCCTCAACATCCCTTCACGCGGAACGGTGCCTCGCCGTTCAGCAGGCCATCGTTCCCGCCCTCAACAGCCACCGCTGCCTCGCAGCCGCCGTATCCGCCCGGTGCATCACATGCTCCCCCGACCGCCGGCCCGTATCCCGAGATGCACGCACGCAAACAATCCGATCCACCTCCGTACTATCCCTCCCGCCAATACCCGCCCGAGCACGGCCCGGGTCCGATACCGCCCTCGGGGCATTCTCGACATCAAAGCACGTCGTCGATCACGTCCGGCCCGGCCATGACTCGGGGCATGCCGCCACCGAACTCTCCGCCCCAGCAGCAGCAACAACCGGGCCAGGGACCAAACAACCATCAAATGGGCGGACCTTACAGCCTACCACAGCCACGTGCGCCTCCAGTTTCTGTAGGGCCGCCGACCGCGTTTCCGCGACGCGAGCTTCCTGCGCTGGACTCGCTCCCGAGAACCGGCAGCTCGGGTAGCAGCATGTCGATATCGTCGATGCTCGGCGGGCCTCCGCCTCCACGCGAGTCAGCAGCGCCGCCTCAGTACAATCCAGGCCCTTCTTCGACCGCTCCTGGTCCGCCTTACAGCCAGTCCCTGCATGCATCCCCTCGAACGCAGCCGACAACGGGTCCCGATTACTCCACCTTCCGACGACCTCAGACCCCAGAACACCACCGAATGTACGAGGGTCGTGATCCCAGAGCAGCCCCTGCTGGCTCCCCGCCCGCCTATCACTCGACCCCCGAACTGCAGCGATATGGGACACCACAGGCCTATCCTCAGAGGGGCCCTCCATTACCCTCGGCGGAACAAGGAAGAGACCCCGGGCGACTGTCGGGCGGCCCAATGCCTCGACCGATGAGCCCTCCAAGGCCGTACTCGAATGCTGGCCCTCCGCGACAGGTTGAAGCAGGCCGGCCGCCGACCGAGATGTATCCGCACAGGGAGGAACTCCGGCCTTCAGAGGAATACAACCCAGAGCGCCCTATCAGGGTCATGAAATACGAAGAGCAGAGGTACATGTCGGAACGAGAGCGGCAAGAGCGTGAACGCCATGAGCGGGAGATGGAGATTCGCGAGAGAGAATTGCGTGAGAGAGAACTCCGCGAGAGGGAGCGCCGGGACATGGCCATGGCTGCTGCGGAGTCGGGTCAGGCAAGACCACATGGGATCCACCAACAAGAGTACATCCGCCAGATGGAACAACGGGCGCAGCAGTACAGCCGTGCTCCAGACCCGAGAGACTGGACCAGACCCGGCTTCGAGCCGGCACGGGCGCCCTATGATCCTACGATGCAGCCTCCGCGACACCATGATTATCCGCCCAGCACAGGACCTCATTACAACGGACCCCATCCCTATGCCTCAGGTCCGGCTGATCGCCACCATCCACCGCCACATGCTGCGCACCAGCACGGCCTTCCACCTCCAGGCGCTCCGCACCCACAGTCGTACGACTCTCCGGATCGACAGCGCATGAGCGGAATGAATGTGGACCGACCACATCCACAGCAGGTCCCTCCGCGCACGCGCGAGGAGGCCTCCGTCCCCCCTCCGTCAGTTGCCTATGGTGGCATGGGGCCTTCAATGTACGAGCCGTCCCGCAACCGCAGCATTGAGGAGATAAGTACTCCGCACGGTCACCAGCGGAGCTTGTTGGGAGTTCAAGAGATCAACCGAAAGGGCCGCATTTCTCCACTTCCACAGGCTGTTCAGGGCGCCCAGCCGCAGCTGGCTGGTCCGGCCGGGGAGCCAGGCATCAAGAGCGAATTCGGGCGCATGTTCTCCGGCATAGGGACCGGAGTCGGCACCCTCTCGAGCCCTGTTCCCGCAGGTGCCCAATTGGCGTATGGCGGTGCGGGTCTTCTTCGCCGTGAGGAGTTGGATGCTCCTCAGGAGCCACCGGTAGAGGTGGTCAAGACAACAGGGCGGGGCAAGCGGAGGAAGCTGAAGGAGGAAGACGATGAGGCCAGCAACGGCAGGCTGACGCCTGTCGGGGGCCGGGCCAAGAAGGCCAAGGGGCACCATCATCACCAGTATGCTTCATTCTTTTTTCTTCTCCTGTATGCCGAGACTAACGCGAAGCAGTCACCACCACCACCACCATCATCACAACTTGGACCAGGTCGCGTCCCCCGCGCTTGCAGGCAACACCCCGTTCAGGAACGTCAAGGGATCAACAGCAGTTCCCTCACCGACATCGGGCCCAGCCAAGGATCTACCAAGTGGCCACCACCACCACCACCATCATCACCATGGGGCTGCCCGACCTGCCCCACCGAGCGCCAGGGCTGCCCCACCACCCCGGAGCCCTTCTCCTGTTATCCTCCCGAAGCCCAAACAAACCGTGTCTTCCAAGGCAGTCTTGGACAGCGTGGCTGACCGCCCACGAACTCATCTCGGCGATGTAGTGTACGAGCCGACTCTCAAGCGGGCCCGTCTGCAGGATCCGCGCACTGGACGGCCGCCACGCAGCGGATACAAGTCGACACCCAAACCGCTTCCATGGGACTTGATCGAAGGCAAAGAGAACTGCACACTGATGGTCAAGATTGGCAAAGAGCACCTGAGCCGTGCTGCACGCGAAGAAATAACTTCCCGACGGGCCGTCTGGGGCACAGATGTGTACACCGATGACTCGGACGTAGTCGCGGCTTGCATCCATGCCGGGTGGATCCGGGGTGAGTGGCCCGACGATGTGGATGTCAGCATGCTGGGGCTCGACGAAGGGTACAGCGTATCCGACGTGCGAGCCTTGCTCCATGGCCCGCGCAAACGGCGTCAAGGAGAAGTCTGGCACGTCTCAGCAGGGATCGTCTGCGTTGTCGGTCCTGACCGAACCACCCAAGAACGGGCCCATGCCTGTTCCCGAGAAACGCGACCCTCACGTCACGCTGCTCATCCTCCCGCGCCTGGAGAAATACGCCTCGACCACCCGCTTCGGCATCACGTCGCGCGAGTTCGGCGGACCTGTGGGCGACGACGAAGCCCACCAGCGCGCCATCCACGACGGGATTAGCTTCATGGTCATCGGCCTGCGATGGGTGACCAACGGCGGTGCGTCGCAGAACCGGCTCAGGGGCAAAGAGAGGCGCGAGAGGATCCGCAAGGCGCTGGCGGAGGTGGAGATGGCACCCGCGTGGATCAGCCGCCCAGCTAATCGTGACTCCAGCAGCAATGGACAGGACGGGGCGGAGAGAGAGGGGGATGCGGGGCTTGGTTGGTGGAAGCGGACTGCAAGCAAGCCCTCCAGCGAAGGAGATAAGGAGAACCAGAATCGGGTGACTGGCGGAGAAAAGCAGCAGCAGCAGGCCGTCGAGGAGGCTACCCGCATAGATGAGCGGGATGTCGGAGACGCGCGAGTTGAAAAGGGGATGGAGGTCGAGGCCCGCAGTGAAGATGCTGAACCGGCCAAGAAGGACGAGCCACCCAAGGATGAGGATGCCACCGCGGCCGAAGAGCGAGTTGAGGCAACGTCGACCGAGAAAGTGCCTCTCGGAGCGACCGGGAACAAGGATCCCGAGGCACCGGCGACTGAGAAGCAGTCCGAGGAAGCACAAGTGGACAAGAAGCCTCAGGGGGTGCCCACAGAGAATGGGGCGGAGTCCGCGAAGGAGGCAGAGACAGCTGAGCCAGAGAAGGCCGCTGAGGCGTAGGGACTGCTCTCCCCTTTTCCCGGCTCGACAGAAACAGAATCAATCGATGTGTTAAGGTTTATCCTCACTCGGAATGTTTGTTGGTGTATGTACCTAAGCTGCACTCTTGATACCTTGGTGGTTTGTTTGTTTGTTTGCTCGCTTGACGGTTGGCTGTAGAGCATGGTGGCGTTTTGGAAGGGGCGAGAGATCAGCAGCATGGTGCGGATGGCAGTGTTAGGTGTATAATGCATTGCGGCGAAACGCGCAGAGACAAGCTTGGCTGTTAATAATATGCTTCAGAATGGAGGGTTTGATCTCCGTGAGTGATACATTGATATGTTACAATATCATACAAGGGACAAGCGACGCGATGTCCCGGTCCGGAGCTGCCATCTTAGAGATCGCATCCAGATGAGTTCAGCCACATGCCCCTCTCCTACAAAACAACCCCCTGAGGACTCCCACCAGTCGATCCTTTGTTTCGATTTTCGATGACGGCGGCCGGGCGTTGTTTTCCCAATCAAATCCCCGTTGTCGTTCCCTCCGCCCATCTCTTCTAATCGAATCCAAACACTCAATCGAAACCTCAACCCCGTCCTGGGGCTCCCTGAACCAACCCAGGCGATATTTAGCTCAACTCCTCGACAACACTAGCACCGGCAACAATGCGTCAATCATGCTCAAAGCTCCCTAGAAGTCGGTACACCGCCCGTTGAAGCTCCAGTCCCCCTTGCTGCCCCAGCGCAGCGGCTCGTTCTTGGGCCCGCCCACCTCGCCCGTCACGGGGTTCGTGTCGCCCTGGAACTCGGGCGGCGCGCCCTGCCGCATGCCGCCGCTGAAGCTGCCCGCGCTGGGGTCGCTTGCTGCTCCCGCGGAGGCCGACTGTGTCTGCGCTTGTGGAGGGGCCGAGGAGGAGGAAGGGGTGGTGACGTGGCGCGACGTGGCGAGCGGGTTGTTGGTCTCGGAGGATGGGGTGGAGGAAGGGATGGTGTTGTGGCTCGAGAGGGCGGCTTCGGCGGCGCGCTGGAGGCGCTCGAACTCGGCTTGTTGGTCGGCGGGGAGGCGCGGCGGGGCGGGGGAGTTTTGGAGGAAGGAGGAGTGGCGGGTTGTTGTGAGCGGGGAGAGACCGCGGGAGGGGAGGGTGCGCAGGGGCCGGAGGAGGCGGGACATTTTCGTTTTCTGTGCTTTTTCTCTTATGTTCTGGTTGAAAAGTGGTTGGTTGGCTTAAGTCGTTGTCAAGCAGAGACGTTGTTTCAATGCAGGCAGAGCTGTTCTTGCGTGACGGCGCAGGTGGTTGCTCAGGTTGCAAGTGATAAGAAGGGGGAGATTTAGCTGCAGAGAAATGCAGTGAGCAGAGGTCGGACGAAAATTATGGATTCCGAGGCAATGACGGAAGAAGGTGGGCCCTCCTGCGGTTCGCGGGATGTGGGTCCGGAAGAGGCACAGGACGCCCGGCGCCACTCCGTTGCAGCCGAATCCCAACCCCACAACATCGAACTGGGCTCCTCCTGGGCAGAAAAAGGCGTCCACCACAATCACTTACACCATTGCGGCATCTCCATTTCTTACCAAAGGTACTGAGAAAACCGGAATACTTGATCAACCAAAGTGAAATCGAATTCAAGATCATTACACCCTCTTTTCCTCTTTTTCTCCCTTTTTTTTTATTTCTCTCTTTTCTTCTTCTTTTCCCTTCCTCTCCTTCCCTTTTTCCCTTCTTCTTTTTCTTCTATACTTTTCTTTCCTTCTTAATGACTTTTATTTGACATTGTTTCAGAATAACACCTAGCTTATCAAGACCTAAAGGCATTATAACGCCTCAAGTTCCGTTTGGGTGTACGGATTTTCTTTTGGCGACGGGATGCTCGGCATCTCCCAGACTAAAAGAACGGATGTTGCCATTTGTATTGGTGATGTTGCGACTTTTTCCCTTGGATCAACCCGGGTATGATCGGGACGGAGAGTGTGCCATGTACTCCGAGATGGTCACTGACAAACAAGCACGATTTGTGATGCTGCAAAAGAAGTAAAACGATTGAAACAAGTTGAAAAGTCTGGAATTCCTGATTGAGCGAATGTGCTAGGTACCTCAACTCGCAACATCCCCCTCGCAACACCACAACCACAGGCTTTCCTTCACTCCACTAGCGACAGACAGTGAACTGTGGACTACCAACAAAAGCGACCCCGACCTAAACCCCAACCTCTTCAGCGCGGCTCGCCGCAGGTGTTGGCCGTCTGGCAGACATTGTTGGACCCGACCACGCCGCAGCAAAACAGCCCGCCGCAGCACTGCCGGCCGATGGCGGCGCTGGCACGCTTGTTGCATCGTCCGAGGTTGCCGACGCACTGTCTCTCCTGGAGCTGTTGTCTGTCAGTCGATGCACTCAACTTGGAGATGAGACGGCCTAGGAAGGTACCTCGGCAGGGACCTCGGCCGGGATGGCGCTGGCCACGGCCAGGGCGGCAAAGGTGATGGCGATGAAGCTTATGAGCTGCATGTCGGCGTTTGATGTGATTTGCGTTTGCGAGGTTGCTATCGTGTGGCAGGTTTGTTCAAGTTGATGGTTTGAGAGGAGAAGAGAAATATGAGCTGGGAAAGGTTGTGGGCGGTCTATTTATCCTTCTCAAGAGTCCCTATGTCCTTTCCAGTCGCCACTTTTTCTCCTTTCTGAAGAAACAATAATGGACCACGATCCTTCCAACAATGGGAACCGTCCTACAGCCTCAAATTCGCGCAAGATCGGCGTTGGCCGTCTCTTCTGTTGGGCTTCTCGCACTTCGAACCTAGACATCCTCGCATTCATCGTGTATTGTTCCACTTTTCAACGTTGTAGCCGGCCATTAAAGACATGTGAATGTGTCTCATCTTTATGCTGTGTCTCTGAAACATTGGTTGTTCCGACGAATAAGCAGCGCTTTCCGCTGTCCTAGCACCAGCAGTGCGAGCTTATATTGGACTATCGGACTAAGAGTGGATTTAGATTCTTGGGAAGCTCGGGAAGGAAGCTGGCTTTTCCGGATAGTGTAACCTGCGCCTCCTTAATCGTTCCACGAACGTCGCAGTTGCAATCGGTAGGCTCCCGAACCGAGGCGCAGATGTCAACCTAGGCGCACATGACAGCCATATCAACTTATGGTCATCGCTGCGGTAACTATCGTCGTCCTGGAAAGCGATAATTTGTGACCCAAGGTGAACATGGAGTAGGCAGGGAGTGAATCCAAGGCAGGGCATATAGACTCACTACGAAAAGAGGTGTGACCAAATTGTGAGAAGGGCGCGCGAAGCACTCGTTCGCGACAAGAAAGCAAACTCAACAATCGATCCCCCCAACCCCCCCTTCCTTACTAGAACGTCGTTTCTTGCTCTACCGCTGCCACCACCACATGGGCAGACGCCCGGCCCAATTCCCTGTCACCATGGCCACCAAGCTTACAAAGAGAGAGCGCTTGTGGTGAAATTCTGCCCACCAACCACCAAGCAGACTGCCGAACCCGTCAAGCCTTTGCTGATTATTTCCCGCTCGACCGCTGCTTCAGCCGCTGGTACAGGCCCGGGCGCGTCTCGGGGGACGGGGCCCGCTCGTCTCGCTGGAGGATCGGGCGGCCCGGGCGCACCGTCGGCGCCGCGGAGGGTGGCTGTCTCCGTCCCGCTGCAGCAATGTACGATGCCTCCGCCTCCGCCAGCACCTGTGCCCGCGCCTGAGCCCGAACCTGAGCCCGAGCCTGAGCCTGAGCCTGAGCCTGGGCCTGGGCCTGGGCCTCCTCCGGCGACAGACGGTGAGTCGCCACCGACGCCGGCCGCGGGTCCTGCGCTGATTGTCCTTGCTGCGGCGGCGCGAAGCCCATTGATGAGGACCGCCGGGGGTTCGGCGCCGCCGCTGAGTCTTGTGCGGGCCGTTGTGCTTGCTGCTGCTGCTGCTGCTGTGGCTGGACGCCCACTGAAGACGAAGGCGACCATGAGAGCGGTAGCCCCATGTCGTATGCTTGGTGTGCTAGGTGTGCTTGTAGCTGCTGTGGCCCAGAGCCAATTGAATCGGGGGACCAGGGAGGTGGCGGCGCCACGTCTGGAGCTTCACCCTGCGGCGGGGGAGACTCGGGGCTGTCAGAGTGATGACGACTAGAATGCCGACGACTGGACTGATGTTGACTCTCCTGGACCGGCGGTGGGGCTGGGGCCGGGGACGGGGCCAGGGCGGTTGCGCTCAGCTCATGCTGGGGCGGTGCTGTCTGGCCATCGTCCAACTGGCGGGGTTGGTCCGGCACGCGGACTTGTTGTGCCGAATAATAATGACGCAGACTTTCACGCCGTTGTGCGGGAGACGGGAAGGGATCACTGAGTTCATGTCGGAGAGGCAAGGTGTGGACCGTCTCCTGTTTGCGGAGCTGACTCTGACGCTGAGGGGAAGGGTCACGCAGACTCTCACGCCCGACGGTCGTCTGGGCTGGAGGGGTTACACTAAGTTCATGCCGGGCGTGCGCTGTCCTGTCGGTTTCCAGTCTGTCTAACTGACTGTTCTGGTGCGATGGCGCCGGATCCCGAGCCTGGTGCTGTTCCGGATTTTCACGCAGACTATCGCGCCGGCGGCGACTCTCCTGGGCGGCCGAGGCCGCGGGCTGCGCCAGGGCCGGGGGAGTGGCGTCAAGCTCATGCCGAGTGGGCACGGGCTGCTTGGTTTCCAGTTCTTGGGTGGGTTGCTGACTGCTGGTGGTGCCCGGCAGTTCAACAACAGGCTCATGGACCTCGGGCCTTTCCCGGGCTATCGGCAGCTCGAGTGGGGGAGGGGTCAGTCGACGATTTGGTAATTCGACTGGCGGAGGGGTCAGCCGACGGTTGGGCAGCTCAACTGGAGGCGGGGTTGGCCGACGGTTGGGCAGCTCGATTGGGGGCGGAGATGGCGGACAGGTAGGCAACTGGACTGGGGTTGGGGTCGGCTGACGAGTGGGCAACTGAATGGGCTCTTCCTGCGGCTTGGTCCTTGGGGTGGAAGGTGTGGGTGATTCTGGGGCTTGGACTGGGACAGCACCCACGGGAGCCGGCGGCATGACCGGTGTGGATGGCTGGACCGGTGTGGCGATCGCAGGCCCAGCGGTGGTGGCGTACGAGGACTGTGGTGTAAGAGGAGGCCCGATGGGCGTCTCGGCGAGGTTATCGTCCCAAGGAGTTGTCTCAGGGCTGCTGATGGGGCTGACCTCGTCGGCGTCATACCAGGGGCTGGCCTGCTCCGTCGGGACAACCGAGGGCGGAATCCTGGGCTTGTGGTCGGGCTCGAGAACATAATATCGAATGTTGGTTCGAGTTGCCTCGACAACCTCGGCTTCGTTTCTGAGAAAACTGTAGTCCCGGGTGTCTCCATGTGCTTCTCCAAGGCCGAAGCGGAAGAGAAGTTGACGTCCTTGCGCTGCCCGAAACAGGCCAGACACTTGTAGTAGGCCCTGCGGTTGTCGAATGACGCACACGCCATGACATGGCAAGCAGCCAGCATCTCCGAGTAGACAACAGGTTCGCCGTCTTGCGAGAATCTGACGGCGCTGTAGTCGGCCACCTCGAGGAAGCAGTGCTGACAGATGAATCCCCATCGCAGCGGCGTTTTGTCAGCTTGCTGCTCCCCTAACAACGAGATCTGGCTCGCATCGGCCTTGCCAGCCTGGCAGAGAAGAGCGCCGTAGCAGAAGTCGAACCGTCTTGTTTCCGGCAGCGGACCCGACGTGTCGAGGTCGGGTTTGGCCACGTCCATGCGGCGCATGAACTGCGCCAGCGCCTCCTCGATCTCTTCTTTCAGCCACTTCACTCGGGTCCAGAGTGCCCCTCCGAGACTCTCGGCGCTGTCGCCTGGCTGCCCGGGCTCCCCTTCGGATTTGAGCTTGGCCAGATCCGAGAGGACCGTCTTGAGCTCGGGTTGGAGCCTGAGAACCTGAGCCATCGCCTCGTCTTGGGAGGGAAGAAGAGTCAGCTAAGCCGCTAGCCCAACATTCACTCATGAATATTCTGAATAAGAGCCATCATTTACCATCGAGCCCCTGCCTGCCAAATGTGGACATGACATAGTTGACGCGCACCGCCAATTCAAACCCACTCGTCGCCGCGCCGGGGTTTTGGGCCTCATCCTCAGCTCTGATCTGGCTGCTTTTGGCATTTATGATGCGCTGTGCCGAGGTCACGGCTCCGACGACGGCACACACGGCCGAGACGACAGAAGCCGCGGATGTGAGATGAGCAGGATCCATTAGTCTGTTCAAGCAAGACAATAATACATCGCGGGAACGTGGGACTTGGTGAACAAGAACCAGAACTTAGGGGTGCGACAAGAGCAGCATCAAATCACGCAAGGCCTGGGGAGACAACACCTTCAATATTGAACCGGGAGAACACCGGACCCGAGAGAGCCGCATCGGCGTGGCTGTGCACAGCTGCAGGCTCTTGACCGGGCAATCACTTGCGGGGGATGCCGGACGTGGTCTGCTCGGATAGGCCGGGCTTCACAGAGCCTCGCCCCGTTTGGGGAACCCGGCTCGACGAGACTCACCGCATTCCTAGGTGCAGGTCTACTAAACGCCACAGGGTTGCGCTGAAGGCGTAATTTTCAGGTTTCCATCAGCTCGATGCAGCCACAGGGGAGCCCAAGGCAGCCAGTTCTCAGCAGTGTGGCACTCGTGTGCGCCTGGGCTGAACAGCGTCGACTGCTCGAGCGCTTATCAGCCCACCGCCCACCATCAGATCGGCTCTCAGTTGCGGCTGAGCAGAGAGCCGCATCCGCCGAGAACGGTTAGATTCTTTGTGCGTTTTAGACGGAGCGTATTCGTACCGTAGACACAAGTACAGATTATCCCGCCGGCCCCTCAAGGCTCGAGGACGAGGACGGGGAGCTCTCAGGCCACCTCTGTAGGCCCATTCTCGCCACTGTTCTCAAGACTCATTGCAGCCATGTCTAACGGAATCAATGGCCACTCGGCGGCACGCCCACGCTCCGAAAAGGAGTCTGCAACCAAGACCCCCGGCGCGATGCTCACACCCAACAGCTTCGAGGATGCCCAGATCCTCGCTGCCATGGACAAGCTGCGCGAGCTAGGGGTCGATCGCAAGTACCCCTTGCCGCAGATTATCGTCTGTGGCTCCCAATCCGCCGGCAAAAGCTCGGTGCTGGAGTCCCTCGTTCAAGTGCCGTTCCCGCGCGGCGAGAAGACGTGCACCCGCTATGTGACAAAGGTCACCATCCTGCCGGCGGCGACGATCGCAGTCGAGGTGCGGATCCAGCCCAGCCTGGACCGGCCCCCGGCCGAAGCTGCCACGCTAGTCGACTTCTACAGGAAGGACGACTCGGGCGACTACGCCGCCAACCTCGCTCGCTTCATGGATGAGGCCCACCGACTTATCATCCCAAGTCCGAGCCGGACCACCGCCAACAGGGACCAGCCCATGATTGCCCAGGACATTCTGCTCATCACCGTCTACGGGCCTGACACGCGGCCGCTCCAGGTGCTCGACCTGCCCGGCCTCATCACCTTTGACCAGCAGGCGCAGGGCAACGAGAGGGTAATCGAGAGCATGGTGACGCGCTACATGGCCGAGAAGCAGTCCATCATCCTGGCTGTCATCAAGGCGACCGAGGACCTCAACAACCAGCAGGTTCTCAAGCTGTGCAAGGCGTGCGACCCAGAAGGCAAGCGGACACTCGGCATCATCACACGACCCGATGTAGCCGAGACCGCGCAGCGGCGTAATCTCATCGCCGTTATGCAGGGCCGTGACAAGGACTTCAAGTTTCATCACCGGTGGCACATCCTTCGCAACCGCTCGGCCGACGAGGCCAACGTATCCCAGGAGGCTCGGGACAACACCGAAAAAACGCTCCTGGATGGCCCGCTCTGGAACGTCATCGACCGGAGCTGCCGAGGCATCAGTGAGCTACGCGAGCGGCTGCGTGAGCTGCTCTTTGGCGTCGCAAAGCGGGAGCTTCCGTGGCTCCGCAGAACGTTTCGTGAGAAGCTCGGGCAGCTCCTCGACGAGTTTGAGGCTTTGGGCGGCAAGGAGCTGGCCCCTGAACAGCTGGCGAAGGCGATGCAGCAGTGTCTCTCTCGCCTGCGCGACGCCAGCCGGGATCACGCCCGCGCCGTCTACGAGAGCGACATCCGCAACTCGCCTTACAACAGCGCCGTCTACCTACGCTCGCGCGTTGCCAAGCGGTCGGCCCTCTTCCGCGAGAAGCTCTTCGCCACAGGCCATGCGTGGACCACGCTGATCCGGCCAGAACCCCAGGACCCCGGGAGCAGCGACAACTACCCCCGCGACCCCGAGTCCGGGTCCCTCGACGACGACGATGCCGACCTGGGCCCGGCCGAGGCCAAGATCAGGGTACCGACCAGCCTCCAGGCCGAGATTGACGAGGTGGCCCAGATGCTCGAA
Source organism: Staphylotrichum longicolle (assembly GCA_019096155.1). NCBI lineage: Eukaryota > Fungi > Ascomycota > Sordariomycetes > Sordariales > Chaetomiaceae > Staphylotrichum > Staphylotrichum longicolle. The sequence continues at coordinate 15,200,380 of JAHCVI010000001.1, forward strand.
CAGACGCAGGGCCAGACACTCCCCGGCACCTTCGACCCGCGGCGCATCGCCAACCTCTACTGGCGCATGTCCGAGGGCTGGGACGCCATAGCGAGGGAGCACGTCGAGCAGATCTACCGCTGCTGCCGGCTCTATTTCCGGGACATCACCGTCGTGGCTTTCCAGCGGGGACCAGGCCCCAGATCGCTCGGCTTCAGCAACGCCCAAGAAGTGGCGCAACGGTTCGTCGGGCCGCACATCGTCCCCCGCCTCGACAAGTGCCGCGAGAACGCGCTGGAAGAGCTGGCCAAGCTGGACGAGGACCGCCGGGACGCCCCCATCAACGCCGACCGGCGCTTTCTGGATGACTGGCTGTCGTTCCGGGAGGAGCGCGAGTTCATCCGCGCCATGAAGGCCCGCCACGCCCAAGACGCCGCCGCGGCGGGCGGCATTGCGGGAGCCGGCGTCGCCGGCGGGGTACAGACGCCCCCCGCGGACTTGGACAAGACGACCTATGCCCGGCGCGCGGGCCTGCATTCGCAGCGGGAGTGGACCGAGGCCACGGCGCGCGAGTACCTCCGTGCCATGTGGTCGCACTATTGCGTGCGTTTGCCTTCCTTGTAGAGCGAAGCCCTTGCTGACACGTCTCGTTTCTCCAGATCGACCGCGACATCTACCTCGCCAACGTGCTGCGGCAGGCCGTCGAGCGCCATTTCTTGCGCCACATCGCCGACATTGTCCCCAGGCAGCTCACCCCGGAAGAGATTGCGAAGCTGACACGGGCCGACGGCGCCAAGGAGGCGAGGAGGCGCGAGGTCGAGCTCGAGATGGACGTGTTGAGGAAATCACTTTCCGCGCTGGAGGACATCCAGTAAGCGGAGCTGGAAAGAAAGCGACAAGGTAACAGTAGAATATCCGTGTGTTCGTTTAGCTTGTACGTAGACCTATTTCCAGCAATAGCATCCAGCTTGCAGCAACCCCGTCTTAGGGGCGGCAGGCCACGGAACCCGCAAGTCCGGGTCCTCACAGGTCCACTCCAAGTCCAGCCCCTCCTTTGCCGGCTTTTTCCTCGTCACCGAGCATTCAAGCTTAGCTTGAGGGGGAATGAATCGACCGATGCGCCGTTCCAGACTCCGCATCTCGCTGTCGCTGCATCCCGCCGCCACGAACAGAAACGGGGCGAGGAGCCTGCGGACCTGCACCGCGAACGCCGTCACCGACGTGGCGCCAGCACAGAACCTCGCACTCGCAATGCTGAGCTCCGGCTCCACTTGTCGGATGATATCGCCCGCGATGTTCATCAGGATCAAACTGGTATCGTACCTGTGGTCTGGATACCGCTGCTGGAGGGTGGGGAGCATGTCCGCCGCCACCTTCCACGTTCGGAAGCGCTCCTTGCGCTCCTCCAGCGTGTCGGGCACCTCCATCCCCAGCAGGACCCTCCGCAGCGCGTTGACGGGCGAGTACCCGTCGAGCGGCTTCTCACCCGTTGGCCGCCGCCGCACCAGCTCCTCGAGCGCCGGCGCGTTTAGAGCCTCCACCGCCCGGCAGATGTGCCGGTCCCAGTCCAGCGAGCACCCGCAGTGCGTCGGACCCCCGTCCGCCCGCATGACGCGATGCTGACCCCTGTAGATGGCCGTCTCGGCGTCGTCGTGCCGCGGCGCCACAAAGCCCAGCACGTCGTTGAACATGTCGGCCGCTTGCGCCCGCGGCCAGCTCGCCGTGCGCGCGATGACGCCGTCCAGGTAGCCGCGCCGGGAGATCCGGAGGTTGCCCCACGTGCCGCGCACGAGGAACTTCACGGCGGTCAGCGCCTTGACCGGCGACCAGGCGAGGGCGTGCTCGGCGATGGAGGTGTCCTTGATCAGCGCGTTCTTGTTGGCTCCGTATTCGAGGAGCTGAGATGCGTACCTGTGTGCTGGGCAATCAGGAGGGTGCACAAAAGGCGGTGGGAGAGAAGGAGGCCAACGCGGTCTGATGGGGCACTTACATGTACTCCTCGTTCTCGAGGGCAGAGTAGAACGGGCTACAATCGTACTCGTCGCGCACGTTCAGAAGCAGATCACCACCACCATAGGAATCCTCGCCGTGCGTAAACTCCACCGCGGCCCTCTTCCTGGCCTCCAGCTGGTAGTTGGATAAGCTCTCCGTGTACTTGGGTTTGAGACGCTCCAGCAGCAGCTTCCCGATCACTGTCGACGAGTCTCCCGCTCGAGCGCAGGTGTGCAGGACGGTCGTGTGGCCCAACCAGTGGCATCTCAAGTCCTCAGCGCTGAACAGGACCGGCGGGTCCTGGAAGGCCTTGCCGGGGTCGACAGAGTACGCTGGGTCAAGGGGCGACGCGCCGAGGGAAAGAAAGAACCGCACCATCTCCGCCTTCTCGTACAGGACGGCTGACTGCAACCCGGCGGATGTTATGGAAAGCTGCAGCCGCCGAGCAAGACTTTCACCGATTACTGCGGCAGTCTCCGCAGCTAGGTTGATTATGGCCCTGACAATCAGCATGCTGCCAGCCTTCACGGCGACCTGGATGGGGATCATCCCCGAGGCATTAATGGACTGGAAGAACCGCTGCACTGGAGTCTTGACCCACCAGCGGTGGAACAAGCCCTTGCGTTTTCTCTTCAAATTCCAGACAACGTCAAATGTCTCCCGCTGGGCCTCCTCGTGGCGCTTGCCGTGGATCTTGGCTGCGTAGGTGATGTGGCAGTTGATGACACACGAAAGCAGCGTCCTGCCCAACCCGTCCAGCGCGTGGACGGGGTAGTCGGGGACCTTGGCAAGAAGCATGGCCAATATCGCCGCTCGCAGCCTTCGCGCCGCAAACTGGATCGCATTCTCGCTTCCGGCCTTGATAGGGACGGTCGGGTCGGCGCCGATCTCCAGCAGGGCTCTCACCGCGTCCTCGTTCCCGGCGGCAACGGCGCGGATGAGTGGCGGCCCCTTAAAGAACCAGAACTGTGCCTCGGGCTTGTTCGACCCGTTGATGGCGATGGCGTTCGGGTCACCGCCGTTCTTCTTGAGCAGTTTGGCCAGCTTGAGAGCGCGCGGCCCCGTGAACACGTGGATCCAGTGAAGCGGCGTGACGGCGAGCTGCGTCTTCTGGGCGGCGCTCGCCTTCAACGTCTTGAGCAGCCAGAACGCCAGGTCGTAGTGGCCACCGCGACAAGCACGCAGCAGAGCCGTCTCTCCGTTCATGTCCGTGGCCTGGATGTTCAGTGAAGGATATCGGGCGAGCACCGCTTGCGCCGTGCCCAGGCGACCCCAGGTCGCTGCGAGGCGGAATATATCCTCGGCCGGCTTGCCGTCGGCGATGATCTTGAAGAGGGCCGCGTCGTCAGGGAGAGGAATTCCGGCATCTGCGGGGCCGGCTACGATGCCCGCTCCACGACACAAACGGGTGGTGAACAGCTCGAGGAAGGCCGCCTTCCCCGGCATGTCGTTCTCCAACACCTCCCGCAGGATAAATTCCATCCCACGGCGAAGCGCCCGCCCTGCGAGCATGGGCAGCAACTCGCCGGGGATGGTCTTGCCGGACGGCCAGAGGATGTGAAACTGGGAGTACAGCTGCTCCGCCGAGGTGTCCGAGTCGGCGTACGCGGACTCGCAAAGCTCCTGCCATGACAGCTCTCGGCACCTCTCCTTGATTCCGGTGCCGTCGTCGAGGATGCTGCTCCACTCGTCCAAGTGCCATGCCGACAAGGTGGAGGCGCAGTGCGGCCGGAAAAATGACAGGCTCCCTTCCATAGACTGCTTCGACTGGCAGAAGCCCACGAGGGCGAGCATCATCTGGAAGTCGAGCCTGTTGTCGTAACATCCGTAGGTGTAGATCCCTAGCCCTTGCTGCGCGCTGTTAGGACCCGGAGTAGCTCTAACTCGAGACGAAGAGATACACTGCGTACCTCTTGTGGAATTGTCAAGGTCCTCAACGGGATGGTAGCTGCCGATGGAGAGAAGGGAGGGCGTCTGTGAACGCGGTCAGCATCGTCAGCTCTGCAGAGGACTGTCACTGCCGGGGAGACCTTTACCCACAACGCAAGAATTTAATGGTTCTTGCTAAGCTTCTGTTGGAGGGCTCCTTGCATATCGAGGCCTGCAGAGCAAAAAAGACCGGCACAAAATGTGTCTCCGGAAGCAAGTCGCCGAGACTGTGAACAGCGGCCATGTCAAACATGGCGCCACCGACTTGTCCGTTCTTCTCAATCTGGTCCATGACTTCCTCCGACGGCTTGCCATCAGCCTCCACAAACGGTGTGTGGCCGTACGCGATGGTCCTCCAGATCAGCAGGCCGTACGAGTAGACGTCCGTCAAGAAGAGCTCCGCCCTAGACAGGGTTTTCCCTACCTCGGGCGCCCTCCACGGCCTCGTGCCCATGTGGAACGGCACGCTCGGCTGGCTCCCGTCCAGATCGACAGACGCGAAGCCGAAATCAGAGATCTTGGCCGTCAGACGGTCGCCCACAAGAAAGACAAGCACATTCTCCATCTTGACATCGCCGTGCACCACATCAGCATCGTGCAGCGCCGCCAGCCCGTGACCGACGTCGAGGCACAGATCGATGCGCGTCTCGAACCCGACGACGTGCTGCTCGAACACGTCCACCATGCTCCCGTACTCGGAGTACTCCAGCACCAGGCACGGCCACCGCGTCACCCGGCTCGTGATGTCGATCCGCAGCCGCTCCCACGCAAACCCCAGCAGGCGCACAATGTTGGGGTGCGCGCGCAGCGGCGCGTGCGTCAGGATCTGCACCTCGCGCAGCACGTCGCGCATCCGCGCCGTGGCGTCCTCGGCGCGCGAGACGTTGGCCGCCTTGATGGCGTAGTACCGTGGCGGCTCGTTGCTATCGCCGCTGCCGCCGCTCTGCCCGGGCAGATCCCCGAGCTCGGGGATCTCGGCTTTGGAGGCGCGGCGAACGACGAAGCTGTGGCCGCTGCCTATCAAGGGGCACGTGTGGATTGTGCCCAAGGGCGGCAGGCGGAAGAAGCTGCCGTCTTCGGAGAGAATGGAGAGGATGAAGTGCAGCTGGGCGAGCACCACGCTGAAGCTTTCGGAGCTGCCCGGCGTCGCTCCGCCTTGGGCGTTGTTGGAAGAGGCACCCTCTGTTGCTTCCTCGTCGCTAGAAGATCCTTGCATCCGTTGGCGCAGGAGCCGGGCATCCCATTCGGAGCTCTCCTCCGAAGTAGCCGCTTCCCTGTCGGACTCGGCTGCCGGCTTCGGCTCCTTGGTCAGGGGCGGTTCGTCCTGGAAAAGCGTGTCAGTATGTAGGAAGCTTCATCTCATGGTCCGGAAGCAAGGTGGACCCACAAGGCCAAAGGGGTCACGACCACTAGGTTCCCAACCAAATCGGTCAACCTTCCAGCTGCCGAGCGGCTTCATCGCCTCGCGCACAGCGAGAGACAGGAAGTGGTCTTCTGGCAACATCTCGACCAGGTCCTCGCTGGTGATGTTTTGGAGAGTCGAATTACAATTGGCAAGATGGAGGATGTATGTAGAAACCGAGATCCCGCAGTAAGAACAAGACGACCCATCCATCAGGTAACCCAGGATCTAGAACACCAGGGGCTGAGAGCCTGAAACTTGGCGCAGCTCGCTGCCGTGACATGAACGACGCTGATTGGCAGCGCGGAACGCACCAGCTGCTGGGACTGGCTGCATCCTCAGCCGCACATTTATTTGACGAGGAGGGGTGTCGATGATACGGCAGTGTGCCAACCCCTACCTAGCCAGTCGCCACCGTCATCAGTCTCCTCCGTCTTACTTCATCGCACGGAATCCCCAGGTTTTCATCGGCGGCGGCTCGTTTATCACAATGGAAGTGGCAGGCCTCACATTTTCTGTTATCAGTCTGCTTGACACATGTCTGACGGCCAGCCGGCTGTATTCCTCGGCCAAAAACTTCTCGCGCGACTCGGAGTCACTGATTGTCGGCCTGCTATGGCAGCAGTCACGGCTGAGATCGTGGGGCAAGGCCTGGAGGATTCCGATTGACTCTGGTGGCGGCACCCAAGCTACTGGTGCTCCCCCACCGCAGGCCGTGGCTCCTGGGGCTCTGCTTGAGCAGGAGGTTCGGGAGAGAAACTTGGATCCCACCGTCGTTTATAGGACGCTGCAGAGCATGCAGTCTCTGCTCTCTGAGGGAGAGAAGTTAGCCGGCCGACACCAGGAAGATGCCGATGTCGAGAAGGTAACGAGCAGCTCTGCAGTCTGGATTCGGGCTGGAAAATAAATGGCTGACATGGTAGCATCTCTCCAGGGCCTCTCGGACAAGATGAAAGACGCTCGGAGGCGATTTAGATGGGTATTCACCGACATGGAGCGGCTCTCGCATGTTGTCGAGAGCCTGCGAGACCACAATGATAGCCTCTGGCAGATCATGCCCCGAGCCGAAGCAAGCTCACCGGCGTCGAACCAGATAGCGGCGACGTGCGAGGCAATGTCCACAATCGCAGCCCTTGGCCTGACGCTGCCGCGAGCGGCAAACGAGATCGCTCCTCCTCCGCTGGGACAGACTCTCTCCATGATAGCACGCCGCGATGTCATCGAGGGCATCCCGGCGGGAACCAACCCGGACATCGACCTCGCCTTCCACGAGTGGAAGGGCAAAGTCTCCGCTTACGACAACAGGGGGGTGGCCAACGTCGACCTATCCGGCATTTCTAGTGGCCGGCAGATCGCCATGTACATCAAGGGGCACGGCAAGTTCAGGCAAGACCTAGACGTCATGATCGAGTGGAAGCGCTACGGTGCCAAGGCCACCGCGCAGTCCATGGCGCTGGAGCGCACCGACCGAGTGGCGCGTCTGCTCTCGTCTGCGTCGCTGCCAGAGGACCTTCGAATTCTCAAGTGCGTCGGCTACTTCCACAACCCGGACCGCCGCTGCTGCGGAGTCCTCTTCCAGTTGCCCGAGGCTCTAGCCGGCAAGGGGGCCAGCACACAAGCAGTGACGCTCGCGGAGGAGCTTTCGAACCCGTACTACGCGAGCCTGGGCGGGGGGCCGTCGTTGGCAGACAGGCTGCACTTGGGAGCAGCGCTGGCGCAGGCAGTGCTCAAGCTCCATATGTCCCGCTGGGTGCACAAGGATCTGAGGTCCGACAATATCGTCTTCTTCAAGCAGCGAAGCCGACACGGCGGCGTTGATCTCGGACACCCTTTCATCGCCTCGTTTGGGTTCGCGAGGCCGGACCAGTGGCTCCTCGAGTCGGAGAGCGAGTACGCGCCACGGGACGACGGATCGCTGCTGGCGTACTGCCACCCGGACTACCAGCACTCGACGGAGCGTTTACCCGAGCCCGCACCTGGAATCGCCCAGCATGCACAACCGCCGTCTCGCCGTCCGCGCTACCACGCCGCGTTCGACGTCTACAGCCTCGGCTGCGTGCTGCTTGAGATTGGGCTGTGGCAGCCCCTCGAGTCGTTGGGCTGGAGAGCGCACCAGGAGAAGAAGGGAGCGGACAAGAGAGAGGAGTGGCGGGACAAGCTCGTCAGGCGGGCGCAGAGGCAGCTCGGCTTCCTGTGCGGCGCGGCCTATCGGGACGTGGTCGTGAAGTGCTTGTCTACCACTGTTGGGCTGGATGGTTTCGACGCGGACGAGAGCGAGAGGGTGAGAGACTTTTGCTGGACGATTATGAGAGTGCTGGAGAATCTGCGCGTGTAACCAAGGCTGTCTAGAAACGGCCCTGGCCTAGAACTCAAAGCACCGGGTTTGACGTGGGCACGCCTGAAATGATGGATGTTGAGATGCCAAAAAGGGGTTTGCGTGCCATTCGTCATGCCTGGACCCGACTCGCAAGCCGGGCCGAAACTTGATCGTGCCCGGTGCTTCCGCAAAGGCTCAAAACGGTTACCACAGTATTCCCTGGCCAAGATATCCTTCGTACCAGGGTAGCCAGGAGGACGGCCTGAGCGAGATAGAGGAAACACAGGTTAGCGCCGGAGGATTCAAGGCACAGTCGTTGCACACGTCCCTTGCATCATCAGATCATAAACTTGTTAAGCGACCTAACAAGACTGTCTTGGCTCGTAGAGTTGGCAGCCAAGCATGCGGGACTTTTGATATTCTATACAGTACATGGAGCATTGACACGGCTGCAGTTATGGATCAAAGGATTGTGCCGGCCCTTGGATCCGAGATGCAGCGGAACTTATGTGCCCCTTGTTCACCTATCCGGCTTGGAGCCTGGTTGCAGTGTGTCACCCCAGATTCAATAGCCTACGGAGTACTGTCCTGGACTCACCGAAGAAGCGCATCCAAACTACACAACAACACTGGGGTGGTGAGGCTTAAGTCTTTTGTTCTGTGGGGGCCAGTTAATAGACTGGATTGTTGGCGTTGCTGCCTGTGTTGCGGACTGGAGGGAGGAAGGGGTGCAATTCCGGCTCAAAAGGTTATCAGCAATGGAAGTGTGAGACAGAAAAAAGTAGAAATAGGGGGGATCGAGACCACGAAAGTCCTGATGCTCCCATCATTCTCTCGGGCCAGCACACCTTAGCAACTCCCATCCTCCTCTAGCCCATCCATCCAAGCCGCCCAGCTTCCCAGACACAAGTCCCACCCAAGCCTTCCTCAAGCGGCGGCTGGACGGAAACTTACCAGTCTGATCTCTAAGATAGAGCTCAACTACCTCAGCCAAGATGAAACTCAACCTCGCCTCCCTCATCACCGCCGTCGCGGCCTTCGCAGCCACAGCCACAGCAGACCGCATGATCATCCACGAATACTGCCTCACCCTCGTCTGCAACGACCCCGCGACCTTCATCACTGCGTACGGCGAGTACAACGTCGACGCCCGCGACGGGTGCCGCGACACCGACGTGCCCGGCATGAACAACCTGTGCGTCGACCACGCCCATGGGCGCGCCCACTTCAACTTCGACGGCCAGCCCAAGCGCTGCATGGTCGAGGTGGACAACGACTTCGCGACGTGTTCGGACGACTACCAGTGGGCCACGTGCTCCACCATTTACTATGACGAGGTGCCGTGTACGTGGTGAGAGTGTCCGTGAGAGAGGGGATGTTGAGATCGATCCAGTCGTCTGGTTCGCTTGGTATCAGCTGGGTATAGTGAGAACTACCTTCAATGGGCGTAGGTGCTGGGTGTAGGAATGCTTCCATTCTTGTAACACCAGTTTCCCGCCATGGCACCAGGGCATACCGAGTCCTGGGTGGTCTCCGCGGGAAGGCATTCATCATGTATTAATTTGGGTATTGCAATCTCTCAACTCTTCAACGTGAGAAATATGTCTTTGCAAGGAAGGCCATCAGGACCTTGAAAAACGTATATGTAATTAGGCGCCCATCATCTCTCCTCCAATCTGGCTGCAACTGTGAATAGTGAGCCAGATATGCCTGTGAAATCGTGGAGCGTCGCAATATGCACCAATCCCCAGTGCTATGCCAGACAATAGTGAGAGAAAAACATAAAATGAAAAGCGGAAAATAGCGGGCAAGCAAGGGCTGTCTAAGCCCGGTTCTTCCCCTTGTGTCTTCTCCTCGGTAGGTCTTCTTCGGGAGACTCCTCACCGACTTCGTCCGCGTTCATTGTGGGGGCCACAGCAGTCCAGGTCTCTGGCACCGCCGTCCCACTCCCGCTGTTCTGGTTTTCAGGTGGCGCGTAAGGGTTCTCATAGGGCGCGACCCATGCCTGCATCAACAGTCAGCAACTGGCAGATATTAGGGCAGCTGCGCGACGAGACTTACCTGATACCTCGGCGTATCCGCTGGTGCCGGTGATCTTGTGCTGGGCCCGGCCTGAGCCCCATAATATTGCATGATACCGCTGACATACGGCTCATAATATGGCACCTCTGGTGTCGTGATAGGGCCTGAGCTGTCCGATGCAAACGCCTGGTCGGGTGTCTCTTGGATGTTCACGACCCTGGAGAAACGAGCGCTCAAGTCGTCAACCGGCTCATCTCCACTGGTGCTCCCGTAGCTAGCCACACTGCTGTAGTCATCGAAAACCCCGTCGAGAATGGCAAGTTGGGCGGTTGCCGAAGGACGTTTCTTCGGCTCCAGGCTCGCCATGCGGCGGATGTTTGCGTACTGATCAAGCTTGGAGAACTGGACCAACCACGTGTGCAGTTCAGTGGCGCGCAGTTTTGAACAAGTCCTCCGGAACTCGATGGTTCGTGTCCACACGATGGTAGCAAACAGTGACCAGATATCAACCTTGGAGGTCTGCTTATGCCTGTGGAAGACTTCGGGAGCCATGAAGGGTTCCGTGCCAGCGGCAGTCTCTGCCAGAGCCGGGTCGTTGGAGAGCCCAAAGTCTCCAAGACAGAACCGGTAACTACCCGCCTCGTTGTACTCCCAAAGAATATTCTCGGGCTTGACGTCGCGGTGGATGATGCGGTGTGCAGCAATACACTTCAATGCGAGGAGCATTTGGCGCAAGACGACGTTGGACAACTCGAACTCGTCCGTCACGAGCCCCTCTCCGATAAGGGTCTTGAGATTGCCACTCATCAGGGGCATGAAAATCTCGCCCCAGCCGTCGCTGGGCCCGCCGCCGGCACAGCCAAGGATTTGGAGAATGTGTTCCTACAAGGAATTTCATGTTAATGAAGCTGACTAGACAGACGAACCCCGAATACTCACATGTTTTATCGAGTCGTCCTTGTTGATCCGGAACAGGTTGTCGATCTCTCTGGTTGCAAACTCGAGGTTCTTGCCCGACAACTTGTGGAACTTCTTGACCGCCATGATCTTGCCGTTGGTGGCATCCAACGCCCACAACACGGTCCCGTATGAGCCGGCACCAACCTCCCCGCCCACTAAGTATCTCTTGTTCCTCGACGATCTCGGCCCCATTGTATAGGGATCATGTTTCGGGAAGCGATACAGGCCATCTGACTGCCAGCATATCTCGAACTGGTACCATTTGTCACGGCCAAAAGCGATGCGCGAGTTGATGCCTCTGGCGACGAGCACGGAGTTGGCATTGCTGCGAAACTTGACGGTGTAGCAGTGATTGTGGGGGAGCGGCTCGACGGTGTGGTTATCGGATAGGTCCCACAACAGGACGGCGCCCGTGTCCTCGACGACCTGGAACGAGGCATGAAGCGGCGATATATCGGCTGATCCTCTGCTGCTCGACCTGGTGTCTGGGAGGTATATGTCGGCCCCGTCGCATCCCAAGGTGCAGACCTGCTTTTCGGGGTTAGAGAAGTCGAGCCACAAGCCGATGGTATCCTCGACGCGGAGGCGGAGGTGGCTGTTTCTCGCGTGATCCACGGCTTTTCGCGCGGCGTTGTTCAACGGGGCGAGCACGAAGGCCGGTGTCGTAGCGGGATCCGTGCCGACGTTGTCATAGCGATCGTCGTCCATTATCGGCCGTTGTGTGGTTGAGCGAGGGGCGAGGGGCGCACCCCGGGGGGCACAAGCACAAGTGCGGGGATGATGCGGAATGCGACGCTTGCTCGCAGCGGTGCCATGAATGCCCCTCTGCCGGGTTGCCCTTGTCGCCTGCGGTTGCACAGCGCTGCCGCTTCGAAGCGAGGTGTTCGAGGGCAACGTCGTCGATGCGCTTGCTGACGGATGAGGTCGGGAGCCTCGTTCCGGAGGACGCCGCGGCCGGGATGCATCATACACGCACTGCCAACGCTCACATGCTGCCATGCTGGACGCGGGGCCAGCCGCGACGTCTCCGAATGATCAGGCTCGGCGTTGCAGCTGCCCATTGGTTCCGGAAGCGCATCGGCAGGAGCCGAGTCCCACCCTTTAGGCAGATTGGGTGCTGTGCGCTGGTGAGGCATGGCGATTTGCCAATCGCAGGTTGTCATCGGGGGCGCCATTCAGGCCTGAAAGATGCGCTGTTGGGGCAATCAGGCCCAAATGCCACAAGTGCTGCAGTTACTGCTGGCGTTCGAGTCCTTGAGGAGCCGGGGAAGTGAAAAACGGCAGACGCCTTTGCTCCAATTCAGCAACTCGGCCGTGTCAATGGGGCACGCTCTGGCACTCGCAAACTGGGCGCTGCGGGTGGGCGGCCCAGGACGCCGCCATCGTTATGAAAGAAGAGGGTGCATGAGATCGTGGGGGCGCCTGGCAACTCCACGTTGCCCCAGGGTTCTGGTTCAATGCCGGCAGTAACCATCCCCGGTTGTGTCGCGGCATGCTGACGAAAAGTGGGAAGAAGGCAAAAGTTGCCTGAGCTTCGAGGTGAAACCAATGTGTCCTTTCCCGATGAGAAATCGCTGTGGCTCAACTTGGAAAGTGCTTTGGGATGATGGCCAAAGTCCGCCTGGTTCTGGTCGGCCCCACCATCCCCGGACTTGAGGACCCGGCCCGGCAGGCGCGAGGTGTGCCGGGTTCCACAGGTTGTGTCTCATTTGCTTCTTGTCTGTGGGTGAGGGCGCTGGCTAGGCTGAGGTATTGAGTGCACACGAGCAGAAACACAACCGCGATTATTCTATCAAACAAGCACAGTTCACTTTCTGAATTGCACGAGAATGCGTGCATCGTAAAAAGGGGATGGTCTGTGGCCATGTGAAGAATTGGAAAAAAGAGAGGACGAAACGCGATTTGAACGCGTGACCTACCGGACTGCAGCCGGTTGCTCTACCCCTGAGCTATTCGTCCTGCTGCTTGATGACGACAGCCTTGGAGTTTCTAGCTGTAAAGGGCCAACAGCTGCAGAAAACCAAAACTGCATTCTCACCAGATTCCGTGATCGAGACGCTGCGGTAATATGACATCGTTTAGGCTAAGTGCAACTCAGAAACGCCGTGATGGCGCGTTCGTATAAATCCTAGCGAGATATGAGAATCTCTAAACGATTGTCACGTTGCACAGCTATCTCGCTGCAGTGGACATCTCGTTGCAATCCGGCACTTAGACCAATCCTACCGTGACGATGCAGAGGGGTACGTGGACTTGGCTGAATTGGAGTATATCTATGCGGCTGGGCCAAGTGATTTTACTCTGAAGGAGAGCGTTGCTTGGAAGGATCTAGGTCTCCTAGGTACTAGGCATTTTAGAATTGCTTCTATCATGAGAGTTCCTCGGCACTCGCGGCTTTTCCTTCACCTCGGCGGGCTGGCGCCCGTCGTGCATGGAGCCATTCACAATCTGTTTGTTGGGAATTTATTCCCACCGGCAGCCATCTACGCTCTCGAGTACAACGATGTGACAAACGACTTCACAGTTGTCAAAAATCACACTGCCGATGCCTCGCACGCCTGGATTACCTTTGATGTCAGCCTCATCCGTCACGTCCTATTCTTTCCCATTCTCTAACTCGTTCTCAGCATGACAAGAAAAACATCTACGCTACTTCGCTCAACAAGTCGCGAATTGCCAGCTATCGCGTAACCGATGCAACCACAATCGAGCTAGTTAAGAGCATTCCTGCATCCGGCGCCTGCCACAACACCACGAGCGCCTTCATCACCGCCATGCCCACCGCGCCATACTACGCCTTTTCCGGCTCTTGGCCCGGCCCCAACTCCTGTGGCATGTCCTTTTCCGTTGATTCCAACGGCACCTTAGCCAGCGTCGATGACTCCTGGACCTACGCCAACACATCGGGCGTTCACGGCCTCGCGCTCGCCCCTCCCACCCACTCCCCCGCCAACAACAACAACAACACCCAGCTCCTCTACTCGGCCGACCTCAACGGCGACCAAATATGGACCCACGCCGTCAACCTCACCACCGGCCGCGCCACCCCCGCCGCTTCCTTCCCCATGCCCTACTCGGGCATGCACCCGCGCCACCTCGCCGTCCACCCCTCCGGCCGCGCCCTCTACGCCGTCATGGAAGCCGACAACTCGGTCGCGGAGTTCTCGCTCGCCCCGGTCTCGGGCGCCGTCGCCGCCGAGACGGTTCGGCACATGCTCATCCCCATCGACGCCAACACGACCGAGTTCTGGTCCGCCGAGGTCATGCTGTCTCCCTCTGGGCGGTATCTCTGGGCAACGGCGCGCGCCAGGACGAATGCCACGACGGGATTTATCTCGGCGTTTTTGGTGGGGGACGATGGCGGGATCGTGAAGAAGATGTTCCGCGTCCCGACGACTACGTTGGGCGGCTGGGCGAATGCGATCAACCCCGCGCCGTGGGCGGAGGAGTACGCCGTCATGACGGACTATCCGACGGGATATGTGCAGGTGTGGAAGATGGAGGGACCAAGGGACAGGGGAGGGTTGGTGGAGTATACCGGGGCGAAGGCCATCGCGAGAGTGGACATTGGGGATGGGGGATGTTGTGCAAATGCGATTTGGTATAGCTGAAGGTGGCCCCTGCACTGCGAGAGTCAGGGAGCTGAAAACCTGTTCTCACGGATGTTCCCCCCTGGGCCGTCTCCTTGCACAAAGCTCACTCACTGTAGAGTCGGACTTCAAAAGCTTGGTGTTTGTCCTGCACGCATCCGTCACTGCAGACAGAAGGGATTGTCAGGAGGCTAGCTGTTTGTACGTTTCAAGAAAGATTGACCCTGCGACGATGTCTTAGCTACTGTAATTATGCGTTCTCGAGATTTGGAGACTCTAGAAAGGGATCCCTGACAGAAAACGTATGGCATAGTCTTAACGTGAGTTCAATGCCCCTGCTGTCGATTTCGTCGCTCTGACTTAGCCCAGCATCTCCCCCTTTTCCACCATTGTGTAATTATGGGACAGGCTTTTCTCGTCGTTTGGCAGCAAAAGAAGTATTCAGAGGAGCGTAATAAACGCTGCTGTTGCAATATATTGCATCGCGTCCCAACTTCTGCGCGCAGATTTTGGTGACGGTAGTAACCTGCCTGAGAGCTGCCCTTGGGGCACCAGGGAAGGTTCGGAGTAAGTTGATCCAGTTGCCTTGTCCAAGAACCAGGCCCAGGTGGAGAAAGGCTGCTTCAAGACCCTGTCCTGGTCATGTCGCAATACATACAGTCATGGACCCTGCTGCGTGCATCAAGCGGTCTCTACTGCAAGGGCAGATGTCAAGATTCCAGCGGGTCTCCACTGCGTCGCATCCCCGGAATATGGAACGTCAAGTTCTCGATCTGATAAGATGATGGGTCCGAGGGGGCCCTGGGAAAGCATACCATCTGCTGAGCCAGTTGTCGGTAGTACAAATGACTCGTTGGCTGGGACAATATAAGCCTTTCTTTTGCTCCCAGACCTCGCCCTTTATTTTCCACTGGACTGGCACAAGAAGTGTCTTCAAAAGTGTCACTATAAATCTTTAGAACTTCCTTGCTTCGCAAATCAAAAATATCTTCTGTCATTCTGAGCCCTCGTATGTCCTCGGAGATACCCAAGACTCGCTTGCCAGAGCCGTGAGCCATGTGCCGATGTTGCGGATGCCACTTCTCTCGCTTCTGTCCTCCTCAGAAAGTTAATTGGCCGGAACCACTCAAACTTAAGTCTGGGACGCCAACAGCACACTCGGCAACTCAAATGGCAGCCGGTGCCGAGCAGATGGATCATAACCGAGCCAACACTCTCATTACAGAGCAGGCAAGCTCTCAGACTCTAGTCAGACGCTCTGCTGTCTGCCCAACTGGAAGATAACCCTTGGGCTGGCCATTCCTGCCCCTTTGGGATGATTGCTGAATCCACCAATGGTGGTACATTGGCCACTTCCAGTTGACCGGAGTGGACCGGCACAGAGGATGCTCCCTGCATCTGCTATTCATAGAGCGCCTCTTCTGGTACTCCTTCCCAAAGCGAATGGCATGTTCATCAGGAGCGGGGTTTGTTGGTGTGTTGGAGCCTGGAACCTGCTTCACCATTGGCGGAAACGAGCGTCATCAATAAGCCCATCCAACGGGGATTCAGGGGTAGGCTCTGGCTATTTCAAACGTGGCTCCTCCCCCGGGAACACGCTCCCCCATCGTTATGGGGGGCTAAACTTGACATCTCAGAGATTGAAAGAGTGTGATCCTCGACTGTGAAGACGGCCTCGGAAGCAAAAGATGGAATTCCATATACGGACGCATTCCGGCCTCAACCCCAGGTCCGGCAGGCTGCTCTTGAAAGTGCCTCGAAATTCTGAATTACATGCAGATGCAGCCTTTGCGATCTTCCCCACGTCCCCGCAATCTCCGTTCAGGAACCAATGGCGGCTTATTCAGAGCCAAGCAGCCCCCGTTCCACGGCGGCCAAGCCATACTTGGACATCCGCCGGGTCGTGCCGACCATCCGGGTCTCCGGGTCTTTGAAGCCTAGCTCCGGGTCATGAAAGCAAGCTCCCCGGGCCAACGGCCGTCCTGATTCGCTGCTTAATTACCAAGAGCTCACTCTGTGCCGCAGTGTGCTCCAGTCGGTCTCGTGCTCGGCCATATTCCCAGGCTGTCCACCTTGCCTTGGTTTATAGGGCTTGGCAACGGGATATTCGCCATCGAATTTAGCCAAGGCGAATCAGAATATCAGATTGCACCAGGACTCCCTTCCCCCAAATCCTCCACCACTTTACCCCGCGCCGATTCCCCATCCCCCCGGTTTGCAGTTCCCAGCACTCTGGCCTTGTCCCAGCCGCCAGATTTTGACGTTTGAGGCTCAGATAGCTACATGTATTTTAAATTGCGATCAGCTTCTACGTACATTGCTACGTATCATTGGAAGCAGAGAATGTGTCGCTACTCCGCAATCCGCACGTGGATGATCGTCGAAATGTGTCACGGCGCCCCGGATCGGTCTCCCAACATCCCCAACAATGTGCTAGGGTAAACAGCATCAAGTCCGAGTGCCAAGACATGTTCCGTCGTGACCCCGGACGGGATGGTAGGCTGTTTCTGGAAAGGGGATAGGGCCAACCAACGTGCCGACACCAGTTGGTTGTTGGAGGATGGAGAACCTTGTAACACGGGGGGACCTGGAGGTCTGGGGAAAACGGCAATTCGGGATGGGGATCTGCTGGCATGGGGCTAACGCCGTGGTGAAGAATGATTATAAGCGGCCAGCCGCAGCATGCCGCCTCGCTGGACTCGGTCGTCATTGCCAACCATCCCCCTTCGTCTTTAGTCTCCGCGGGAGAGAGCAACCGTCAAGATGGTGAAAGTCAACGTGGGCACGACAGCGGACCCCATCGTCAC
Source organism: Staphylotrichum longicolle (assembly GCA_019096155.1). NCBI lineage: Eukaryota > Fungi > Ascomycota > Sordariomycetes > Sordariales > Chaetomiaceae > Staphylotrichum > Staphylotrichum longicolle. The sequence continues at coordinate 15,217,378 of JAHCVI010000001.1, forward strand.
CCGCCTTGTCGAGGAGGACAAGGTGGTGTGGTACAAGAAGCCCAACCTGCGGGTCATGTACATCTTCCTCTTCCTGTGCTGCATGGGCGTCGAAATGACTTCGGGCTTCGACTCGCAGCTCATCAACACTCTCCAGTACACTGAAACTTTCCACCAGTGTTCGTATTCGCGTCGTTTCTCAAACGGTATGGCAAGCAGTCACTGACAAGTTTCCCAGACCTGGGTGGCGGACGCAAGGATTCCACAAACCATTTCGCCATCGAGCCAGGCCTCCTTGGCTTCGTCAACTCGTGCTACCAGTTGGGATCCATCTTTGCTGTGCCATTTGCGCCTTGGTTTGCGCATCGCTTCGGCCGCCGGTGGTCCATCATGCTCGGCTCCTGGATCATGGTTTTTGGGGCCCTTCTGCAGGGTTTCGCCCAGCACGGTATGTCTTCTGTATCTCAACTCTCAGTTGCCATCGTCTCGGCTGACAGTGCTCCCTAGTCGCCATGTACATCATTGCTCGAATGATTCTTGGCGTTGGCATCTTGTTCTGCATCATCTCTGGCGCTGCCCTGATCGCCGAGCTTGGTCACCCCAAGGAACGCGCCGTGCTGACATCACTTTTTAACTCGTCGTACTTCATCGGCCAGATCCTGGCCTCCGCCATTGCTATCGGAACCAACGAAATCAAGAGCAACTGGGCTTGGCGTATCCCTTCGCTTCTTCAGATTTGCCCGTCGCTGCTCCAGATCTGCACCGTTTTCTTGCTCCCCGAGTCGCCTCGCTTCCTGATCTCCAGGGACAGGGACGAGGAAGCCCGGGCGATCCTGGTCAAATACCACGCCGAAGGGGATGCCAGCTCGCTTCTCGTGCAGGCCGAGATGGCGCAAATCCGCGAGACCATCCGGACCGAGATGGAGGTGTCCAAACAGAGTTGGCGGGAGCTGCTCTCTACCTGGGGCATGCGGCGCCGTTTCCTGATTACCATCTTCATTGGCCTCTTCACGCAGCTCTCTGGCAACACTCTGCTCAGTTACTATTCGGGCATCCTCTTTGGCATGATGGGCTTCACGGAGGCCTCCGTCAAGACCCGCATCAACGTTGCCAACGCCTGCTGGAGCTTGATCAACGCGACCATCATCGCCTTGGTCGTGACGCGCTTCAAGCGCCGGCACATGTACATGCTCTCAGCGACGTGCATGTGCCTCGTCTTCGTCGCCATGACTATCTCCCTTGAGCGCATGCAGGTGGCCATCAGCGCGGTGGGAAAAAACCCCGCGGCGGGAATCTCGGGCTTGTTCTGGTACTTTGCCTTTTCGCCGTGCTACAACATTGGCAACAACGCCCTCACCTACACGTACCTCGTCGAGCTGTGGCCTTACTCGCACCGCAGCCGCGGAATCGGCGTCCAGCAGATCTTTGGCAAGCTCGCCGGCTTCTTCTCGACCAACGTCAACTCCATCGCTCTCAGCGCCCTCAACTGGAAGTACCTGGCCATCTACTGCGGCTGGATCTTTTTTGAGCTGTGCATCGTTTTTGTGCTCTACCCCGAGACCAGCGGCCGCACGCTCGAGGAGCTGGCATTCTGTAAGTCCCCGCCCCTTATCCTTGCGGCAAGTGCACGAGCTGACTGCTTTTCACAGTGTTTGAGGACAGCAGCCTCAATGAGAGGACGGCGTCCGCCGTCGAGAAGCAGATCCACTACGGGGATGAGAGCGGCAACGTCAAGCACGAGGAGGGACAGCCGGCGCCCGAGGCCAAGCCCATGGTTTAAAACCCTGGAGGAAGACCTTGACTGGCAACAATCCAGAGCAATGATGTTGCAGGTGACAGAGATCCAAGCTTTGGCTGGTGTTCTTGGAGAATTGAGTCTCATTCGATGTTCTAACTTATCGTTGCTCCTGCTCATCCATGTTTTCCCGTCTGACGCCTGTGCACGAGCATCGACAAGCTACATGTCTGCTTTTGGTGGTCTTTAAGTCGTGATGAGATCGTACATGCCGGTGACAGCCACTGCTCTCCTTCCACCCTCCTCATATACAACGAGCCGCGTGTCAAGCATTCCCGGAAACGAGATCACACCTTGATTGTCTGGTATCTTTTATTTGTATTCACGATCCCGCCGGAGAAATTGATGACCCCGAACAACAGCCTCAGACTCTTTTGTCAGGTTGTACCGAATGCATGAGGCACTAACCGAACCAACACCATCCGGACTCGCCTCCTCATTCGTCGATGCGACATTTGTCGACCCAGTTTCCTCATCCCTTGAACTGGCATCACTCAACGTAGGCTTCTCCTTGAGATCTTCGGCTGTGATACCAAGCCGCACTGGGCTGCGCAGCTCCCCCGAGAAGCCCGCCCCACGAAGCAACGCCAAGTTCTCAGGCTCCATGCCGGCCATGATGGACACGAAGCTAAACCCTGGCCCGACCGGCACCTTGCGCAGCCAGCAGATCACCGCAAACCCCAGAACCGTGAGCGCAGGGTGGATCGCGAACACGAGATACAGCAGCGTGCCCGCGCGCAGCGTGCTCCTGGTCGATGTCACGGCTTCCCCGATCGGCGCGTACGGCGAAAAGTGGTCGTCGCCCGACTGGGACATGTACAGGCCGCGGGACCAGTAGATGGTGGCGACGCTCAGGGCGTATGTCGGCCGCAGCCAGGGCGACTCGGTCTTGTTGTTGATGACGAGCCGGTTGAACGTGTGGAGGAGCGGGGGCAGTATGTCGTACGAAAACGGCCCCATGTACTTTTTGTGCAGGACGCCCTGGTCCACGACCACGGTGCTGTTGCAGAAGCCGCCGTCGAGGAAGATGCCCGTTGCGTTGAGCCGCCAGGCGCCGTGGCACCGCGCCCTGCGCACGCTGTACAGCTGCGCGCGCTGGCGGAAGCGCAGGGCCTCCGGGTCCGTGGCGTTGGTGTGGAAGTGCATGTCGCCGTAGTAGTCCGAGTCGTAGTAGAGCCCGATGAGCATCTGGTCGTTGTTCCCGCCGGGGAGGACGGCGAGACGCGCGCCCTTGCCCTGGTACAGCTCGATCGTGCTGAGACCGCCCAGGTTCTGGGCGACGCTCTCCGCCATGAACTGGCTCCAGAGCGTGTCGTTGGTTGGCAGAGATGCAGTCAGGGTGTCGCGCCGGGCGACGTATGCGTCCACATCGGCGCTGATGTTGAGGACCTCCCCGGTAGATAGTTTGCTCTGGAGAGCAGCAATGTAAGCAGGGGTGGGCACGTCGAGGACCGCGGCTGCGTCGTCGTCCAGAAGCAGGGTGTTGTAACCATAGGCCAGTGGAAACTCGCTCGCCACGGGATAGGCTGCTTTTCCCTGCTCTGCCGCTGCCCAAAAGGGGGTGAATGCCGTCAAAAGCAGGTAGATTGAGTTCAAGATGGTTGGGGTCCAGGAGCCTATGCGCGGAAAGTCAAGGGCGTAACTTCTGGGGCTGCTGGGTGTAAGAGAGCTCTCGGCGGTGCCTCCGAGAAACTGCTTGTACGCGACGGACAAAGCGAGAGGAAGGGCGATGAACGAGATGAGGATAATTCGCCAGCCCCAGGTGACCTTTGAGCCGGTCCACTTCCCCGTCAGAATTGCCTGGTAGTTCTGTAGACGCGACCGGCCGAACCGAGCCTCGACCAGCAGAAACACAGAGGGCAGGACGATGCTTGCACAAATGTTCATAATGCCGAGAAGCAAGCCAACGAGGACAATCTGGAGCTGGAACCCCAGCCTCCAAGCGATGTTGAGGGCTGGGGTAGTGATGACAATTCCAGCGGCGAGGCAACTGAGAGAGATGAATACAGCCAGCACGTGCAAACGAGAGACCAGTGATGGTTTGATGGGCTTGCCCAGAGCCTCTGGTTTGGGACTGAGAGTCATGGTTTGGCCGCAGCGTTACCCTGCTCTGGGGCCGGTTGCTGCTGCTGCTGTTGTTGTTGTTGTGATTGTTGTTGTGGTTGTCGTGAAATGAGCTCCCGAGTGTTGAGTGACAGACACGGAAGTCTGCCCTCGCGAAGTTGCGTCAGGGTGCGAGAAAAAGTTGGGGTGGTAGCTGCAAAGGCTATCTGTATACTAGCGAACCGTGTTTTGGACGTCGGACTGGTGGTTTACTTCTACTTCTCCCACCAGAGGGTGTAAGTTGCTGCCTTGACATGGTTTCAGCCTCGGCGCTAAATCCACAGGACTGCCCTGAAGCCTGCCATGTCAGCCCCAAGCGCGCATCAAGCCACAGACCGAGTCCCGGCCAAAGTTCCTTTTTGCTTCACGAGAAGTTATGTCGGCCCTGGAGCCTTGCCACGTGTTGATGCGGTCTAATGTGCGCTGCGGCAAATCAGTCAAGGGTAAGAATGGTGCATCTGGCGCAAGTTGATGTTCCTGCCAAGAAACTTTTGGTGCGACAGCACCTTGAACTTTCAGCGCTTGTCCACACGCTGGTTGTCTCGTCTCCATCTCGTCCGCTTCGCCTGTCGGATTTTCTTGCCCATTGGCTGAAGTAGGCGCGGCAATCGCATCGCCGTGATTGGGACAATGGATTGTTGCCTGAAAAGGACGGCCTTCGTTTTGTCTCAGCGTCCTTCTGCACAGCACTTTCAGGTCGGCTGGCTGGTTCTGGGTTAGTCGATCGACTCCTCGGCGCGTCTGCCACAGAAGGATTCATGGATCAAGGTGGCGCAGTTCCAGCACCCTTGACGGCCACAGCCACCTTGGCTGACAATCGTCTGTTAAGTTGTCTGTGCTTCTGCTGTCCAGGATGGTCCTCAAGGGGTTTTTCTCTTTTTTTCTTTTGCACCATTTCGTTTTGCCCTCGGTTTTGAACTGGGCTTTGGTCGTCAGAGCAGTCATTTGGGCCTTTCTTTACAGGGCAGAGAATTATACAAGAATAAGCGGCTTCACCATGCTCGCGCACTTCACAGACAGTTCGTGGCATTGCTACTGTTTTGTGTGATGAGGCCGAGCAGTATCTGAGAGCACGGAAACCGATCGGCGCGAAGTTCGACTGATGCCATGTACGACAGCACGTTTCAATTCTTTAGAGGTGGATTGGACAAGATTCTAAGATTGGGAGTTTATCTTCAGCGATCTCCTATGAATTCTAGCTGGATGAGGTAGCAGCCCTGTTGACCAAGTGCTCGGTACATACTTGCATGTGTGGACGCAAACATAGCCTATGCGCCTGGACCGACTTAACCGGTCTCCGGAACCAAGCAAGGCACCCAAAAGATGGAGCCGCAAAATAGGTACGTTGGACTGAACATACGGTCCAAGAACGGCATGACAGGAAGTAATCAACACTGAGATTAAACAAGTCGTGGGCTGACCGTCAGCGGCGGGACATTTCATCCGGGACCCGTCCGGCAACCGCAACCCGGTTTGTTTTGCCTACCACCCAAGAACCAGAGTGATCAAGGGATGTGCACGTTAAATTAATTGGTGCATCGATGAGTTGGGACAATCCGGCCAATTGACGGGCACAGCCGATGGCCAAAGCCTGGTGATTGGGACGAGGTCTTTGCCCCTTATCTCATTCCCTCGGGGACTCAAGTTGTATTGTTAGTCAAAGAATACTACAATCTTTACCCGGCTCGGCCCGGGGACGAGAACTCCTCGTTCGTAAACCACTCCCAGAGCATTGTGTGCGATGGTTGGTGTGTTGCAAGCAATGTCGGCAGAGCTTGGCCAAACTGCCGAGACGACTTGAAAACGCGGAGTCGGCGTGTTCTGTTCAACAGCTGACGCGCGAGGGACGGTGTAATAGACAGGATATTGCAACATGATCGACAGGGATGACAACATGACCGAGGTCTACGAGGCGGTTGAGGTTTGGGACGACGGGGGAGATGAACTGAGCTCGACAGCCGCGTTTGAAGAATAAATAGGGGGCAACTCGACCCTCATCATCCCGACGGTTCTAGCTCATCACCAGCCGCATCATTCACTTGACCAGGCAAGCTACAATCTCTTCCATCTCCAATCAAGCCAACCCAAGCCACCAACATGCGTCTCTCCTTCGCCCTCACCCTCCTAACCGCCACCCTTGGCCTGGCCACCCCGGTCGAGGAGAACTCCGGCCCCCAGGAGGTCTCAGTCCCCATGGAGGCCCGCGACCTTGACACGCTTGCCGCTACGCCCCTCGAGAAGCGTGCCTGCAGCAGCAACGGGTGCAAGTGCGTCAAGGGCCTGCGCCAGGGCCAATACTGCGGCGCCTGCGTTTGGAAGGGTGACTACGTCATCTCGGCCAAGCGCGTTCTGAACCACATCTACGAGTGCTCCCCGTCGGGCGGCTGCTGCGACTACGGCAAGGCCAGCGACTGCAACACCGGCAGCGGCCGCTGCGGACCTTACTAAGGGTTCCCGTCTGGAAAGCCCACGAGAGGCGTGGGCTGAGGACCCTGGCATGGATAAGCAACAACCAATTCAGAAACATGAGATGGGACGCCTTCTCTATGGTTACGGCATTGTTGGAAAACATCAGACTTTGTATCTTTCACCACACGTTCCCTTACCTAAGAGCTAGCGCTAGCCTCCACTTCAAGCAGAAAGGCAAAAAAAACACAACGCTGGGTCTTGTGATTCAGTGCGTGTCCAACTCCAGGTGCTCCTTTTCATTGCTCATCTCTCCTGTCGTCATGCTTTTCAACCAGCCTAAGGCTCCGCCCGAGATACCGCCGCCTCCTCTGCTCCGTCCACAACCTCGGCACCGCTCTCATCTGTAGTCTCATACTTATGCAACCTGATGTTAATGAACATGGCAAACAATCCGACATCGTACGCCAACCTCAAGGCGCCGGCCACGACAAAAGCCACCCAGAACCGGCTGCTGCCAGCCAGGAAAACCATGATGGTCGGTCCTGTGGTCGAAGCAAGGGTCCGCAACATGCCCGTGATACCCATGACGGCGGTCCGTTCCTCCGGTCTGACGACAGCGGCAATGAGCGCGGCCCTCGGGGCCTGGTCCATGTTGTTGAGCCCAACGCGCAGCAGAAGCAGGGCCACGGTGAGCGGAACAGTATTTGCCAGCGGAAATAACAGGACGGCAGCCGAGGATGGAATGTGAGTAAATACCATGGTGTTGACCAGCCCGATGTACCGCGCGAGAGGGCCCGAAAAGATGTTTGACAGAGCGGCCAAAAAGTAGCTGGTAGAGACTATGTCGCCGAGTGTCGACTTGGGGAGGTGGAACTTTTGGTCGATGTAGTAAGTCGTCAGGGACATGTTGGCCATGCCGTCGGCGAGCGAGTCCACCATGAGGAGGAACCAGAGGACAACCATAATGCCCAGCGTCTCGCGCGAGATCTGTGCCACCCAGCTCGACCGCGGCTTTGGCTCTTCTTCCTGATCATTCGCCCCTGGCCCACGAAGAAGCGGCTCCCTCTCACTCTGCTCCGCCACCTGCAGGCTCCTGAGCTCACACTTGCTCGACAACATTGCCGCGCATCCCATATTCACCACCCCCATGACCGCATACAACCAAAAGCACCCGTGATACGCATCCACCAGCGTCCATCCATCCCTCGCACGCAAACCCTCGATAATCCTCCCCGACATCTCCGTACCCACCGAGCTCCCCAGGCTCGCCAACGTGACATACCACACCAGCACATCTGCCCTCGTCCCGGGCGTCGTCAGCTCCGAGACGATCGACTCCTCAATCGCCCGAAACGGCCCAAAGTCGCCCCCCGTCGCGCTAATCACGCCAACCACCGCGGCGCCCAACAACACCCAAAAGTCCTCGCACAGCGCAAACACGCTCCCGGACACAATCATCAGCACGGACCCGGCCATCAGCGTCCTCCGCCTCCCCACGCGGTCCGCGACCAGCGTGAGCAGCAGCGACAGCACCACGTCCCCGAGCAGGGTCAGCGTCATGAACAGGCCGATGCGCGAGTCCGAGAAGCCGAGCTCGGCGAAGAAGAGCGCCAGGATGAGGGAGCTCGCGCCGTAGGCGAACATGCGGCAGGACCGGGCCGTGATGACGAGGACGGCGTCGCGGCCCGTCGAGGAGAGCGAGGCCAGTCCGGACTCGCGGAGGACGGCGCGCGCGAGGGCGCGGGGGGATATCATCTTGTCGCGTGATTCCTTGAGACGAAAGGGGGGGTTCAGAGTTAAAGGGGATGGTGAAGAAGCAGACGAGATAGTGGGGAGGGGAAAAGGGGGCACCTAAGTAGGTTGGGAAGCAGGACGTGATCAGATGGGACTCAGAAGCTTTTTTCTTATCCAAGGGTAGATTCTTGCACCGCCTCGTCAACATCATGGCAATAAAAACAAGCTTTCTCCTCTTGCGGAGCCAAGCGTAAAAAATGCCCGGATAGCCCCGGAGCTATCGGAGCCGGTTTCGGCTTCCGGGGATCCACCACCGCGTGGGGTAGCGCGATGGCGGCATCCGACGCAATCCAGGAATCTACTCTCGTATCTGCGATATGTCCGCAGCGTGTAAGTGAAAGCAACACGAGTACAACATTCACTCAAAAACGGACCAAGATTGAGAGGGAGGAAAGTTGTCACGAGCTTAGAGTTTTATGTGCGTTACATTCCCCAATCAAATACAACACCCAGCTTCTACCACTGGGCAGTATGGGTACATCCAATGCACACCCCGTCATCCACCATATACACATTATGTACTACCCGGTCCAGCCAGTGTATGCAACGGTCTGCAACCTCAGACCTAGCCCAGTCCCAATGTTCATAACATCATCAAGCCCTCCTGGGCACGAACAGCCATCTCCCATGAACGCGCCTTTCCGAGTCAACGGATTTTGCCCGCCTAACGCCTCGCTAAAGCCAAAAAAAAAAAAAATAAATAAATAAATAAATAAATAAATAAATAAATAAAAATAAACAAACACTAGTAAGTAGTAGAGGGAAACAAGTAGGTACCGAGAATCGAAAACATGTACAGACAACACCAGGCGGCAATATCCGCCTCGTCCTCCCCGAGGACTCATATGCTCTCCCAGCTCAGCCCAAGCCAAGAAGACAGTGAAAACGTGATGCATATCCGGGTATGCGGAGTTGTGTATGGTTGTGATGTGCTCAACGAGTTGTGGCTCGCTGCTCACTCACTCCTGTTGAGACAGAACGTATCCCCATCGACTGACAAATGAAACGCCAAAATGCATAACGACAGTGACGGGGGAGGCGGCGTCGATAGACCGCTGGCGATGGGCAGAAGAGGAAATGAAACGGAGTCAAATACAGAAAGTCGATGGGATGTACACAAAGATAGAAGAAGCAGGGTTGGGTGAAAATAGAACTGTGAAGCAAAATAAATGCAAAATGTGAAGTGCGCGCGAGTTGAAGCAAATAGCAAGCTTGCAGGCAGGAAAGGCGACGCGATGCATCGAGATCATAAGTCGTGTGGTGATGGGGTGCAGCGACGAGAAGCCAAAAGAGCAAAAAAAAAAAAAAAAAAAGACGAGACAAGGCCAGACAACCAGGTAACAGAACTCGCCGACGCCACTACTGACCCATATTGGTGAAAGTGAGATCGAATGGCAGATCGGCGAGGTCGTCACTGGGGCCGGGCAGGGGACCAAGAGGCAGGATCTGGTCCATATAAACGCCCGTCTGCGTGATGGTCGCGGTGGAAGAGACTGGCGAGGTGTAACCGTGGCTGTCGAGGCTCATCAACGAAGCAGGTATGCCTTGCTGGACATTCAGCTCCTGGTTCCGGTAGTCAAACCCGGCAGACGAGATCGGGAGTCCCTGTATGTTGGTCGCCGGGAAGACCTGGCCGCTGATGGGATACATCTCGGGCATTTGCGAGTCCAGCTCCACTGAGAACGATGCTCCAGTCATGTCGATGGGCTGGTCAAAACCACCCCCGACACCAGCAAAACTCGTCATATCGAAGCCCTCAGAGCCCATCGCCGCGGGAGGTTCCGAGCCGTACTGGGCGTCGACAAACTCGTTTTCGTAATCCTCAGCATCGACTGCCCCGACCGACTCGGTGCTGTCGGGGACCAAAGCACCGGGCTGATCCATGGGCACGATCACCTCCACCATCCAGAGCTTCAGCTCGCCCATGGATGGCCAATCACCCCCGCCTTTCCCGCCGCGCTTCTCCTTCTCCTCTTCCACCTTGCCCTGTCCGTTCTTCGAGCCCGAGCCCGAGGCACCTTTGCGGGGCTTGACCTTGAAGTGCGTACGGCGGAGGTGCGCGGCAGCGTTGTAGTACGCGCCGTACTGCTTGTTTGCCGAACACTGCTTGCAGTCCTTGAGCGACTTGACGGCCGTTTCGGAATGGGTAATGCCGACGAGATCCGGATCCCGGCAGATCCACTTCTTAACCATGCTCTTGTGCTTCGCCTCGGTGTGCCGGCGCAGCTCATGCTCGCCTCGGAAACCCTCGGGGTGGTCGCCGCACTGGTTGCACATGACCTTGGGGTGCTTGGGACGTTCGTACTTGGTCTTGGCAATGACGGCTTTGCCATCCTTCGCAGAGCTGTTGACAGAGTCGGTGACCTCTTGTTTAACGGCCCCAGCAGCCGGTTTGGGTTGGAGATTGCGAGCTTTGGCGGCGTAGTTCTGGCGGGCAAGGGCCACTTTGGCGCGCACTTTCAGGGACGAATTTGACTTGGCGCTGTCTTTGGACACTGACCGTTCCATAGAGAGGTGTTGGGCGAGAGCAGTGTTGCTGAGATTGTGCTGGGCCAGGGCAGGGCCACTGAGGTCGTGCAAGGGCAGAGCAGCAGATGAGGTAGACTGGATGCTTGACTGAGAGAGGGATATCTCCATGGGGTGCTGGTGTTGTGAGAGGGCAGAACGTGTCGGTGCGGAAGAGGGATAAGCGTATGCAAATGAGTCCCGATCCATCATTGAGACACCCGAATCTTCTGAGGCACGCTTTCCCAGTAACGGTAGGTGGGTGACAATGGGGTGAGGGCGGAAGCCGTCCTGGCGAGAATAGTTTTGTGTGGACTGCTGTGATTGAACCCGAACCATGTCGCCAAACTGGCCAGAGATGGAGGCGCCGTCGTTTAGCGAGCTGTTGCACCGCGACATGGGGGCTGTCTCGAGTGTCGGCCCCGAGGTCATGGATCCACAGACCGAAGGAAAGCTTGAGCTGGGGTATGGGTCGAACTCTTGCGGCGACAAGAGAGTGGGCTGAGGAATGCTGATGGGTGAGGCAGTCGTGAAGTCGTTATCATGCACCATGAGATACTCGTGAACAGCCATCTCTCGTCCAAACTCGCCATGTGGCGACGCCTCAACCACAAGGGGGCTGTCCGAGACTGACATGTTCGCAGTGTACTGGGACTGGTGCTGCTGGAGATAGTCGCCAAGACTACCAGGAGCAGCAGCGGAAAGGCTGCTTCGCATGGAACGGGCGAGTGGGCTTGGTCCCTTGTTGGCGAATGGATTCGGGTTGGACCCGGGACGCGAAATGCTTGACCTTGACCGCATCATCGGCGCCGCCGTCGAGGATCCTGCAGCATGCGTGGTCTTCGAACGCTTCATGGGCCGGCTCTGGTCCTGCAGATGGGAGAGTAAGTGGGGCTGGTCCTCAGGTGCTGCTGGCAATGGGAATGTCTTACTTGCCGGGCCTGCTTTGGCTGAGACCGGAGATCGCTTGTGGCGTTGCGGGGCACCGCACCGTGACTTGACCGGCGGTCATTGCTTCCCAGTGGAGGCCCCGATGGCGGCCCCTGGCGGTAGCCATGGCTTGTATCGGAGTGAGGGGTGGTGAACGAGGTGTGTGACTGAGCTCTGCTGAGCTTTTCGATCAACTCCAATTTTTCTCGCTCATTTCTTTCGAGCAACGCCTTGAGCTGCTCAACCTGAGCTTGTTGACTCATTCCGCGCAGATCAAGACGGCTGGCAAAAAGAGAGATGCGTGTTGACAGATGTGTGGCAGACACACAACGCAGCCTTGCTGTGTCGAGCCAGAAGGCGCAGGAAAGCAGGTGCGCGGCAGGGTGCAGTGAGGGAGCTCAGCTTTGCGCCCTTCCGTGCAAGTCCTTGAAATGGACGGAATCGAACCTTGCGTGCAGGTGACAAGCAAATGAAGCACGATGGTTGATGAATACGAGAGGAGAAAAGAAGATTGGCAGGCTTGACGGCGAGCAAATGATACTTATCCAGTCAAGCCGGCGAGGCTTCGACGTGCAGCGGGTCTCGGCAGACCGAATGTCGAATGGATTGTGGGCTTGGTCGACTGGGACGGCACAGAAACAGTGTGATTTCAGGTCGAGATGCAAGCTGCACACCCGATCAGAGTGGTGGGTGGGAGGCTTCGGAGATTCTGGGCTCTGGGGGGCGCCAGGCACACAACCCACCCACACCTGGGCCTCGAGAGGTGACGAGTGTCCGATGGATCAACGGTGTAACCAACAGGGGTGTTTCCGGGGAAAGCTCTTGATTGACGCAGCGACACTGCCACTGAGCCACTGACCCCAGACTGGCGTCGGCGAGAGAGTCTCGGCGCTGGAAACAGGGGGCACTCGGGCTGCGTGACGAACCGGGCACGCTAATGATGTGCCCTGGAAGAAAGATCGGCCCCCCGCCAGCGGATGTTGATCGCAAGACGTGGGGTTTGTTCTTCATTAGGCAGACGGGATGAAAAAGCAATCACAGAACACGACAAGATTCCTCCTCTGCTCGTGGGGTAGTGGGCAACAGCGGTGTTTCCTCCACTTCTGTTGATGGCGGCAGGCAGTTGGTGGGAGGGACTGCATGCAGAACGGTTGAACACCGCAGAGCGCTCCTCAAGCGTTAGTTACCTGAGCCGTGCCCGGCTCTGAAGGCGATCCAGTGAGCTCGTGGCGCCTACAACCCATTGGCCGACGCCATTTCGACGGCTTACGGCTTTGCTCGCCAGTGGCCGACGAGAACCCACCCTTCGTGCTGTCCAGAGTGGGAGCGCTCTTTTTGGCACCCCGTGTCCCACAGCATCGTGTCGTGGCCCGTTGGTGGGTATCAGTGGGCAGCCATCCATCTGCTTGAGCAAAGGGTCCACTGGAAGCTGCAGCGCTGGTTGGCAGTGTCTTGGGCGCTGCGCAACTGCAGCCAGTGGGCTTCAAGAACGCCAACGGTCGCGCCTGTGGCATGCAATCAGGCTCCAGCACCCACGCGGGCACTTGCACGGGATGTCTGGATGTCTGCAGAAGGCTCCCATCGGTTGTTCGGTTCCGTGTTCTGGAACCCCTCGTCAAAAAGCTCTCCAGCTGCTGGGGTGTGGTTTGAAACCGGAGAACCTGGAAACTGCCTTTGGTTTGCTTATTATCAGCTTAAGCATCATCACCAATGATGTCAGAGAACTCGACCCTCAAACCCGGGCCACGAGAGTATTGTGAGCAGTCTCGTAGGCGGGGGGTTGGAGATATGCTGCACACTCACGTTTTGGCGCTTTGGAATGCGACAAGGAACCAGACTTCATTCTTGCAGAGGAGGGAAAAAATCTAGAGATGGTGCAGGTCGCGCGGGTAACTTCCCGTTTCTTCGAGTTCCTCCTCAGGAACTGCTGGGCTGGCTCTGACAGGCAACTGGAAGTCGCAATGTGGTGGTTGAGCAGGCCGTCAGCAGGCAGGACCCACCAAGGTTAACCCTGCCCCCCACCAATTCCCACCGATCCCTCCCGCACCTGCAACTCCCACAGCTGTGAGAGACCTCAAGTTGGACCTTCATCAACGCATCAACATAGCATTCAAGAAGATGAATTGGATGCTGCGATTCGGTTTCTTGTTTGAACTTCAACCTTGCACCGACATCGGATAAGCAAACTGCGGGCTTTTCATTCAGTGTTCCTTGACGACTCCCGCATTTGCATCTCCTTTTCCCAGAGCCTTCACCGACCTTGCCGTGTCAGCACAGGTCCAAACTCACCCACCGAGCTCCCTCGGCCTTGGACGCTTCATCATCAATCATTTGCTCGAGGCTCGCGGATGGAGGAACGTGGAGAACGGCTTGCTGGCGATGCATGCGTCGCCAGGTCGCCTCGTTCTCGACGACTGGATCCGCATCCCTTGCTCATGCAGGACTGTCACAGGGTTGACGATTGGTTGACCAGGGGGTTGGAGTGAGGCGAGGGCCCTTGATTGGGCACAAATCGCCGGTTGTCTGGCCTGTCGAGCCCGTCTCGGGCGCCGCAAACCGCCATCTCATCGCGCAAGCGTCCCGACCTGATGGGCACCCACGCTGCCACGCTGCCACGCTGCCACGCTGCCACGGCACCATCCCGAGCCATCCCACTTTTCACAGCCACCACCACACTGGTCGGGCACTGCGGCACTCTCGGCTCTTTGGGCCTCAATCCCAGATCTCCTCACCCATGGCTCGTGCGTCCAGCAGCCGTGCATGACCACCAACTGATGAGTTGTTCGTTGGCTGCAGCAGTGACACGTTGCTGGTCACCGGGGCCTCACCTTGTCGCTCACGCCCACCTGAGGTGTCGAGGATGAGGTGGCTCCCGGATACACGTGATAACGGTATTATTAGGCGCTCCTCGAAGTCTGCATGTCGTTTCCTTGGGTTCTCTGGACCCTGCGACAGCGGATTGAACACAGTCACGCGATAAGGCTCGGGCAGGGTCAACGAGAGAAAGTCGGCCCCAGCATTTGCGGCCCCAGCATTTGAGGCCCGGCAGGCACCCGGAAGCAGGGGCCAGATCCGGGCGTCCACATGCCCCGCCAACTTCCGGGTAAGCCACCGTTCACCGTCTTGGCAGCGCTAACCGATCAACTGTCCCGAAAGGCGCGTTTGTTGGCAAGTGCCCGGTTTCAGGGATCGCTCGCGGATCACCGTGTGCAGCCCGATTGAAGACCGGGTCGGCCAAGTGCCGAGACATTCCGAGATCACCGTGCCCCAGGAGACAAGACTTGGTCAAGGCTGTGCCAGAAGGCTGCCGCTCATCAGAGAATTATTACTGACTTGGTCGGCTTTGAGCGTGCCTGCCGGCAAGACCCTTTCATCCATAACAGTTTGCCTTCGAAGCCAGGCCACACTCTCTTCGCGACTGGGACCTCGCATCCTGCAGGACTACTCCATCCCAGTCACAGCCCGCCGCCCCATTGACATCATCTGCTTGGAGGTTTCCCTGAGCAAGTCCCACATGGTTTGGCGCCCAAGGCAGCCATGTTTGTGTCTTGGCTCTGCCGCAGGCCTGTGTTTTTGTAGGCCACGAGCTGGCGCTTCTCGTTCTTGGAGTGTCACAGCCACCAGTTTGTGCTCATCGAACATCCGTTTGAGGGCGTTCATCTTCCGCGCGACGACGTTGGGGGAAGCCTCGCGCTCTTGCTTCCAGCGCTGAGAGCCGACGACGATGCCTTTGTAGGTGTTTGAGCTGCTGCTGCAGGGCGGTCCCTTGGGGTGTGGCCCCAGCACGCTCCTGCTTCGCCTTCTGTAAGGCTGCGGCGGTCTCCTTGAAGACCGCAATCTGCTGAGTGACGTCTTTCGTTCCTCAACCAAGACAGCCTTGTCTTGGCTGAGCCTGTTGGTGAAGCTTTGGGTCTCGTCCCCCTTTGGCCTTTTCGGCCCTGAGAAGCTCGCCCTTCGTGGTGGCAAGGTCTTGCTTGAGACCGACCAAGGTCTTCGTCGCCTCCGCCAACTGCGTCTCTGTCTCAGCCAGCTTCTGTGTCGTCGCGGCCAGTTTCCCTTTCACCACAATGCGCTCTTCCGCTGAGGCCTTGAGCTTGCGCTGAAGGTCCGTGATGTCGTTCAATGAGTCCGCATGCTGGAGCTCAACTTGGGCAACGCACTCTCTGACGTCGGCGAGAGCCTTATTCGCCGATTGTTTTTAGAATCGGCGGTGGTAGGGGCATTCTTGGCTTCGGAAAGCGTGTGTGTGAAGTGCTGGATCCTGGCTTCGTGCTCTCGGATCAGCCTGGCAACTGCGTTGTGGCGGGTGGTGAAGCTGCTGCAGGTTGTCGGCGAGCGTGGCGGTTGTCTGATGCGCCTCGGCAAGTTCCTCGCGGTTGAACTCATTGGCCCTCTTCAGTCTCAATTTCTCCTCCACCTGGCTGTTGATCAAAGCATCCTTTTGCCGCTCTAAGGCTCAGGATCCTCGTTATCCAGCCGGGCGGGGCTTAACTTCTCCAGCGAGGCTTGGTATTCTCCATTCTTTGCCAGGGCCTGCTGAACACCGAGAAGGTGAGTTACCGCCATGGAGCGTTACTTAATGCCTACAGCCTCACCGCCCGCGGCGATCACTCGACTTTTTGGAACGGGCAAGTCTGGCAGCGCCGACGATGCCGCAACACTTAGCGCTGTCATCCTTGGTCTTCACAGCGAGGGTTGCCATTGCACGAGGTTGCAAAGAAATTAGGCGGTGGCTCTCGCCAGAAAGCGTCGGTCTGGGGTCGTTGCGAGAGATTGGGAACCAGTTCGAAGAGAAAGTTGTCCAGGGAAAGGAAAACCCTGTGCAGCAGTGGTGGCAGGTTACCTTACTTGCGTTAGTGAAATATTTTCTATGCAAGATCCGGGAAGTGTAGAAGTGGGTATGTGATTAAGGAAACAGAAACCTAGGAGCTCCAGGTCTCCAACGCAGCAAATTGTCTGGAGTGCATGCTTGGCTGACCTGCTCCCCTGGATGAAGTACTTGACTTCGAAGTAAACGGGAGTAATTCTGGCCAGCAAAAGGCCGAGAATGCCTGCTTCGAGCTTTGGCTTGCTGGTCGAGATTTGATTGCTTTGGGGTTGAATGCATGCGAGGTCGAGTACTACGCTCTGAAGGCCATGAAATATAACGCGAGGGAAGTAGCGGCAAGGTTTGGTGTTGTTTCTATGAAACGAACTCCAGAAAGACCCCAGGAAGGAAAGAATGCATCAAGGTTGCTAAAGCTCAAAGAACTCTCATTCTCCGCAAGAACATATGTTTACTGTGAGTGTCGGAGATACTCGAGGCATTGTCTTCGTAGGTGTCTCGCCTCGCAGAAACGTGGCCAGCGAGTTTAAACGAAACTTCAAATACCCATAGAGTGGCAGAGCACCCGTCTTCATTCTCGAAATTCTTATCATTCCCAACCATAAACAATGACGGCGAACTTGAGTACAAACCTAAAGCACAGGTGCACCGCGGCGGTTTATCGAAACGCCGATAACCTTCTGCACTCCGCACTGAAAATGGGCGAGAACCGATGCTTGGCTATTGGCCCGAGGAGACCAAAACCGCGAACAAGAAGGCTCTTGGCTATCGTTGTGGCTTCTGTATGCGTGACTTTGGTTTTCTGGTTGCTTTCTGGTCCATTTTTTCCCCAGGGGAGCTCGGGTTACATTCGACAAACGGGCTCTGGGCCTTCGGATCAAAACGGTTACTGTTATGCTCGTCTATCGTTCTCCTAAGACCTGCAAGCGGCGTTACCGAGCCTACCTCGGGAGGTATCTGGCTCCGTTTCCCGCTCCAACTCTCCAGGGAGGTACCCAGCCTGGTTTAATATATCGGCCGTCAGATTAATATTCCAGTTGGTATGCAGGCGCTCTTTTTGGCCCACGCAACCATCACTCGCCATAACGTCCAACGTCCTCACACCTTTTCTCTCTTCTGCCCCAAAGACCTCACGGGCTTTTGTCATCGACTCTCGCCATCATTCTCCTGCTCTGAGCCGTGCCCAACCAACCACCCATTTGTGCATCGATCGCATCAGACCTCCCTCGCCTCTCACCAGCACACCTCCCTATCACCATGGACAGCCCCGACTCCACAACCGAAGGCACCAAACTGGCCCCCTCTGCACAGAACAACCCCGACTCAACATCGCCCGTGCCTCTGGCAAAAGAAAACCTGAACCCATTCATCCCCCTCCCAAAGGACGTCATGCGCCTACACTGGACCCTCACCGACCCCTTCCCCACCGCAATCCACGTCATGCCCACCCCCTTCTACGACCCGCCGACGCCCCTCGAGCCCTACATCCTCCCCGGTCCCACCGCCTCCTCCCCCGAACAGCTGCACCCCATCTCACAGAAACCCCTCACCAACCCCGGCGTCGCCTCCGTCACGGTGAGCGTCCACGCCCTGGACAGGTGGGAGGCCAACTGGCTGGATATGCACGACCGCGAATGGGAGGACATGGACGAGGACTGGGACGTGGACGCGCGGACGGCAAGGTTTGGCACCCTGCCCGGCGTGGAGGCCGAGTACGACGTCCCCGGCCGGGAGCACCTGCTCATGTGCTGCGGGGTGGCGCGGCCGCTGGGGAAGGCGGTTACGCTGACGGTGGAGGCGGCGAATGAGGGGGGGGTCGTGACGATAGGGGACTTTGTGGAGGCGGTGCATCCGTGGTTGATGGGGTTGCGGGGGGATATTTTGGCGGCGTTGGGGGATGTGGGGAGCGGGAGGCCGTTGCCGGGTGATACCAGGCTGATGGTTTTGTATCCGATGCCGGGGGACCTGATGGTGGTGGAGGAGGAGGAGTGGAAGAGGGACATGAGGAAGCATCCGCTGGACGCCCAGCTGGCGGCTTTGAACTGCTAGGTGGAACGCTGGCCCATCGGTCGGCGACTAGTCGCTGCGGGTGGTGAATGGACGGTCGTTCAATGCGGCAGGCTTTCAGGCACAAGTTTAGGGGCAATGCAAGGACGTGGAACTATGACGAGTGCCGGCGCTATCTTAACGTGCCTGTGGACGCCTGCAATTGCGGAGTCGTGGATGGAAAGCAGGGCGGCAGCGTGCACAATGACTGTTACTGGTGGAGGATTGATCCAAACACAGCCTGGTGATATGGATCTGGCGATGGACACGTCGTTAGGATAGTGGACACATGTGAATAGGGTAAATTAAAGGATATTTCCTCGAGGTAGTTTATTACCGCGCATCTTGTGTGCAAATGGATGGGCCGAGACTGCATTGCCCATCTGCCATCAGCCGAAAAAAGTCCCCCCCAGAACGGGAAACTCCAGGCAGGCGTGGTCAAGGATGCTGGTAAAGCTGGATTTCACCAGCAACCCCTATTCAGCAGAGAGTAACCTCCTTGTGTGAGATGCCTTCCCACGAAAATGACTCGCCGCACATCGCTCCATGAACAAAACACTCGCCAACATTCTCATACAAGCCGTTGGGCACGTCGGTCTTCCGGAGGACGAAAGGCACCTTGAAGCGTATGGCGATTGTTCGGCAGGTCTGGCCCGGCTTCCTTGATTGGCTAAGGCAACCTGGACTCGTCCGCTGCTGCATCAAGGCGTCCTGGAAAGCACACGGCAGCGCATCGACCCAATGGTTCTGATGACGGACTCCTGTTGCATGGGATTGGGAGTGAATCCTTTACGACTTGTGTATCGTAAGGGAAAATCTGCGAGGTTTGCTGTTGATTGATGTTAGCATGGGGACAAATTGACAATGTGCCAAGGTCTTGCCATGTTGTCGTCCAAGGGCGGGACGACGTGGTCGAAGCCAACCTCAACCCTAGAGATTGATGACATAATCGCCCCGACCTTGGCTTGCTTGGTGGGCAGCCTGCGATAGGCGAGCTTATCAGCGGGCATGCGACAGCCAACAGGTGTCCCAAACGCCAATTCAATACTAACAAGCAGCAACTGACGACACATTACAAAGCGCTCGAGCTGCGACCCCAACGCGACATGATATCCCAGGCATCATGCGCCGCCTCAATCTTGTGCTCCTAGCCTCGCTCCAGCTTTGCCAAGCTCGACAGCCGAGCTTCAGCATCCACGATGACCTCCTCGCCCATCCTCAGGTGCGTCCACTACTCCATGTTGCAGCTTGCAGGGACCCGCGACCACCCGTTGTGGGTGCGATGCTAACACGATCCCCTGCCCACAGTTTGAGGTAGTCATTGGAGCCGACTTTATTTCAGAATCCGACGCTCTTGCCATCCTCGAGTCGTCTCGCACACGCGGTGCCACATCCACGGCCGGTTTGGCGCAATCCGACCTGAGCAACAAGGTGCGCGAATCCGCCGCCGCCGAGCTCCCCGAGACAAAACGCGGCGATGGTGGCCACGGTGGGAGCGACAACGACGATGAAGTCCCGATATCCGAAACGTACGAGCTCGTCAACGACGCTCCGTTCCGCTACCTGTGCTCCGTTCCCGTCATCGCACCGCCGCCCATCCTGAACCGGACAGCGACAGAACTCGCCAAGGCCGAGGAAGCGCGCGAGCTCAGCCGGGCGACGGCCAAGGGCTGGGAGCTCATGAGCGGCCTCGACGGAACCTGCATGTACTTCACGTCGGGTTGGTGGAGCTACAGCTTCTGCTACGGCAAGGCCGTCGTCCAATACCATGCGCTGCCCGGTAGGCCGGGAGAGGCACCGATCAGGGACGAAAACAGCTTGGAGTACGTCCTGGGCAGGTCGCACAACTTACGGACCCCACAAGATCGAGCAGGCGACCCGGAGCACGACGACCAGACCACGAGCCTCACCCCCCCGAACTCCCAGCTGCAAACCAAGGGCGAATCCCGTTACCTCTCCCAACGCCTCGAAGACGGCACCATCTGCGACCTCACCGGACGCCCGCGCACCATCGAGATTCAATACCACTGCAGCCCAGGTGCGACGGCCGACCGCATCGGCTGGATCAAAGAAGTCACCACCTGCACCTACCTGATGGTCGTCTACACCCCGCGCCTCTGCTCCGACATGGCCTTCCAACCCCCCAAGGAGACACGCGCCCACCCGATCCGCTGCCGCCCCATCGCTTCGACCGACGAGGAAGAATCCCTCTGGCAGTACTACAAGCGGCTGGAAACAAACGATCTCCTCAACCCCAAGGCCAAGAACCCCGCCCACAAAGGTCCCGCGGGCGCCGGCGCAGGCGGCAAAGTCCCCCAGAACCACTTCGTCGGCACCACCATTGGCGGCGTCGTCGTCGGCGCCAAACGGCTCGTCGGCGACGACCTCGCGGACAAGCTGCCCCTCCCCCGAGGCGTCACGCGCCAGCCCCCCGGTGCCGCGGTCGCCGTGGGTGCAGGCGTGCCCGCCGGCAACGCCGCCGAGGCCGTGGTGGAGGTGCTCGCAAGTAAGAAGAAGGACGCCGCCAAGGTCGAGGTCATGAGCGACGAGGAGCTGGAGAAGCTCAACTTGGATCCAAAGACGGTGCAGGAGTTTCGCGAGGAGATGGAGCGCATCGCCGGCAACAAGGGGTGGAAGCTGCAAGTCGTGGATGTCCCCGGCGGAGGGCTGGAGTATGTGGGGGCGTTTGATGACGATGAGGAAGAAGGGAATGGGGCTGCGGGAGAGCACCAGGGTCAGCAGCAGCAGGGGCAGGGGCAGCAGAGGAAGCAGGCTCTGCCTGTTGGCGGGAAGAAGCCGGGGAAGGGGAAGGTGGCGGAGAAGAAGGGTGGTTGGAAGGAAATGGGACGAGAGGAGGAGGAGGAGGATGAGGAAGGATCGCAGGAGGTATTTTTCAGGGAGGAGTTGTAGAGCGGGAAGATACAATAGCGGTTCGTGTTCATTCTTGTGTTTATTTAAGCTGTCAGCTTTTCCCTGGTTTCCTTGCCTTCCCCGTGTGACGATCCCTGCCTCAAGATAATAAGTCTGAGAGACTTGTGTTATTTTTCCGATGACTTCTTCGATGCCACCGGACCACCGTCGAACCATTCCAGCACCAGGATCCGATATAAAAAACAAAAAGAGAGGCAGACAAACCGGATCGGAAACTTTACCACCGCCCAAGAAGATGGGGTAGACGATCCCGCACCGAAACCCTGAAGAGAACAAGCAAGCTCTGGAAAGCCTTCAGATATCTCGAGAAGCCAAGGCGTAGCCTTAGCCTGACTCATGAAGAAAGAACAGCAACGGTAGCTCCCTAATACTCCCATATTATTTCCGTCATTTAATCACTGTCAGAATCCACCTCATACCAGCGATGCCAAGAGCTCTTGCTCGGCTCAGCCCGGTGGAGATGGTCGAGGGTATTCGAGCCGGGCCCCGCAAATACCGCTCAGCCGAGATGATGAGGTCTCGGTGCAGTCGGGCCAGAAACCCTCGTCCCGTTGGGCACGCTGTAACGCGTCCAGGGTCCATCTCATAGGGTGTGCCAGCTGCAGGTAGAAGCCCGCCAGACCGCTGCCATCTCCCTAATCAAGGGCCTCAAGGGGTTCATGATGCACGCGTACCCCCGGACGATGTCGTGCGCGAGAGCCTCGGTCATGACCTTGCGACCAGTGATCGGTGCGGCCCCAAAATCTGCCATGACAAGGCGGAGGGTGAGCGCGGGCGCGTTGACCTGGCCCCGGACCCAATCCACCGTGGCGACCCAGTCCAGGATCGCTGGGTGTTCCCTATCGGGCCAGCTGTGGGGCACATAAGGGGGGAACACCAGCTCGAGGAAACGGAGGTAGGCCAGACAATGGATAGGCACGACCTCCCGGAGGAACTCCGAAATGGCGAGACGTTCAAACGGGTAACTGGCGCTCGTACTGGCAGTTTCCGGGCTGTCGGGTTCGAGTTGCTCGGCCGGCAGGTCCCAGGGCTGGCTTGCGTGGAAGTCGTGGATGATGAAGCGGTTGCGTGAGAAGAAGACGAACTGGGCGTCTCGGTGGAGGGTGCGGCAGATAAGGAACAAGTTGGTAGGCGGGGCCCAGCAGCTGCAGGCAGAAGAGGAGAAAGCAGAATGCCGACGGCGGCAGAAACAGCAGCCGGCCGATGGGATGCAGTTCCCGAGGTGGGCAATGCTGGGATTGCAGCTACTGAGTCGGCAACCACTGTGATTCTGGGGTGGGCAGATAAGCGACGAAGAGGCGCAGAGCGCGCGAACTACCTGGTAACCGCGGTTTTGCCTACTCCAAGTGACCTCCTTCCAAGGGGTTATAAGGTCGGTGTACTCGAGGATATGAAGGCGTAGCTCTAGCGGGAGGCTTATAAGAGCTGACGGTGTCCGACGGTTGACAGGGCCGAGCCGGGCGGGAGAAGCTCTGCGGCAGGCCTGGAGAACAGCTTCTTGTGCCATCTGCTGAAGTAGGTAGCTGGATGACTTGGATAGCCGTAGATGGCATTCTCTAAGACGCGGGAAGAGAGAGACGGGGGCGAGAGCAAGGCGGACTGCTTCTAGGGCGTACGGATGCTCAGGGTCAACATCGCAGACCAAGGAGAGCTCCAGACGTCCAATGCCAATCTGTGGCGAGATGTGCGTCACCGTATCGTGCCACTCGCCCATCATAGCCTGGACCTCCTCCTTTGCTGATGTGAAGGCAGCCAAATCCGTGTCCGTGGTGGAATCCAGTAAGGGGCGGCGGTGCAGGCCACCACGCTTCTTTGCGAAGTGATGTTTGACAGCCCACTGGCAGTCGTCATGGTTTAACGGAAGCCTGTCACACCAGCAATACGACATGCGATATGTCGGATTGGTTCGTGTAGACATGCGGCATGACTCGTTGAGAACAATCTTCAAGCTCGACAGGGAGGCGAGTGACGTCGGCGACAGAGCGCGCAGATGGTCAAAAGAGCCATGGTGCGAGTAGACGATGACGAATCGGTTGGCAGAATACAACAGAGCGGCTGTCTCAGCGTACAGGGCGTGGCAGGATCGCAGTAGGCCGGCGAAGTTGCGCGTAGTATATGTGTCAACATCCGACACAGGTCGAGTGATGCCTCGCATCCATTCCAGTACACTAAGGCGAGCGCGAGACGGCTGGTCAAAGCCCCGTCTAGGCTGGGTCCTGCCATCCAAGAAGAACGTGTATGGACGCCCGTCGAGCCGTGCCACACCCGTGTAAAAGTATATGCGACGACGGAGGTGGGTAGGAAGACCGAGAAGGCTGTTTGCTCGCTCCGCGGGCTGCTGACAGTCTTCTTTCATTGTTCAGGTTAGTAGTCGGTCGCAACTGGGTAAAGACTATTGCTGGCGTGGTTGGATTTTCGCCACATTGCTTTCCCAAGGGGCAGAGTTTTTGGTTGCTAGTTGCTGATGGTGAGTTGTGGGAGGTTGTTGGGGTTGCAGCGGTTGTTGGGGATTGCGGGCAGTCGGAGGCCAGCCCATAACTAGGTAACGTTAAAAAGCAAAAGCCAGGAGCGCTGCGAATCAGCATCTCACTGTGCCCATCAAACCTGGCGTCCAGACTACGGCGCCTCAAATCAAATCCTCACTCGCACGCATTGGCCCCACACGTCTTTCACTTACACCTCGAGATCTCGGGGAGTCTAGCGTGTCTGACATGCAACGCATCACAAGGCGAGGCGTCCATTTCCCAGTAATCTGGGTTGCTACGAGCGCCAGTCTCTCATTTCTCGGGACATTGCGAAGATCTTATTTTACCGGTAATCCCTTCTTGGGTTTGCAATCCAGGGATTCCATACACCGCTGTACGCTGCTTTGTAAGGGAGCTGGAAACAGATGTTAGGCGGAAGAAAACGGCGGCGTCGTAGATTTCACGAATCTCTGCTTTCTGCAATCAATCAACCGCCCAAGACTGGGACACTCACGAGAGGGTGGGCCAAGGTAAGATCGCTCACCTGCAGTGTTCACCTGCAGATGACTTCCCTTAATTGAAGGTGCCAACTACCTTAAGGTACCTGGCTCTAACAAGCGTCCCATGGTATCAAGGCACCCGAGAAGAGCGGTGCTGCCTACCCAAATTCGGCGACCAGAAGAGCAAATTATAAACTTAATGTGTATGGATGACCAAACGCGCACTCTAGAGGAGAATCAACAGGTGAGCAAACCCAAAGACCGGAGAGGAGGGAGATTTATTGAGGAAATTGGTGTAACCTGCACTTGGAGCGGCGCAGCTCGGTGTCAGCGTTCAGGCCGTTGGTGTTCGGCCACCAACACTCCGTAATCTTGGCTTGCGGCTGGGCTACCGATTTCAGATGCGGCGGTGTCAAACAGGCCGTTTCACACCCAGTTCTGGGGCCCGGTCGCCTTCATCAGGGACGCGAACCAAGGACTCCAGTCCCTTCATTCGGGGCGATCTTCGTATTGTCGTACATCTTATCCGTTGTTTTGGCCCCCCATCGCCCATCCCGTTCTTTAAGACCGGCACCCCTCGGGGACACCACGGCCGCCCTCGATGCACCGCCCGTAGCTGGGTCGCCCAAACTTCAGCTGGGCCTCTACTTTGCAACCATGTTTTTGGTCCTGTTGTCCGGTTTTTAGGGCAAGTCTAGTGCAGGAGTGCCGTTTCAGGCCAGACGACAGTCAATGGTCAGAAACATTCTCGTCGGGGCCATGTGCTGTCCGCCATGGCTGCCGACTGGGACGCCCGTATTGTGCATCACTCACGATGGCACCCTATAAACAGGCGCATTCACTACAGTAAAGGATTGACGTCGATCTCGAAACATTAAATCTCGTTTCTTTACACGCCCAACACCGTAGTCGCCACCAACTCCTCGCCGTCTCTTCCAGCCTGCCTCTGCATGATGGAGTTCATGCCCAATGAAAAGTCCATCACGAGCGAGTCGGCTCCGCTGATCGAGCCTGTCGAGTGCGAAAGTGATCAGGACCTCTTTATGGTTCCCTTGAAGAGACCTTCGCCACGGCTGTTGCCATCCCGGTACCGGAACGTGAAGGCGAGATCACCGCCTAGGTCGCCTGCGGCGCCATCACCACAGTCGAATCTTGAGAATTCCCCACGGCCAGGGTCACAGCTTGATGCCAGCGTCAATCCGTACCAGAGCCCGGCAATGTCAGGACGCACCATCAAGCCCGAGAGCCCTCCAATGTTCACCTCGCCTCTAATGTCCCCCGAGTCGGGGGCGATCGGTGCCAACGGTTCCCCCAATATGCAGAGCTCGACAGGGCAGCGCAGCATGGCCACTCTTGGCTCTCTAGCCTACAACAGCCCACCAATGTCTGGTCGAGGGATCAAGGCCGGCTCATCTCCCATCGTATCTCAAGAAACAGGCTCTGCCCGCCAAAGCCCCAATCCCCAGTCTTCCAGCAAGGAGCACACCACCTCCGCATCTGCCTCCACCGGCGGCGACAAGCGCAGCCCCTCAACCAAAGCCTCGTCCGTCTACGACAGCCCCCCGGCCATCGTCGAAGTCAAACCCGACACGGAAACCCCCAACAGCAACCAACAACAACCGCCCGGAATCCCGCCCCTCTCCGCCGCCCGCGGCCTCCGCAGCCCCAACACCAAACTCAAGCCCCCAACTCTCGGCCTCGCCCTGCACCTCGACCCGACCAACCCCCACCTCCTCGCACCCCCCGGCGCTCGCACCCCGGCCCTCAAATCCCCTCGGCAGGCGGAAACTGGACGGTCCCCGACTCCCCACTCGAGCGCCTCTCCCAGCTGCGCGCCACCCCGGACTCGGCGTACGACCGCGCGCGGCAGATGGAGGTCCGCCGGTCCGAGTGGAAGCACGTCGTCTACCGGTTCCCCGTCAAGGGCAAGGAGCACTGGGTCATCGACGCCGATCTGACCGAGAGCTCGCACGCCCGCCTGGCCGACGTGGCGCGCCGGTCCAGCGAGGGGTTCGAGTGGAATGGGGACTACGAGCTGGCGAATATCTATCGGGTGCTGGCGGTGGCGCATACCAAGGCGATGGAGGAGATGAGAGGGGAGAGGAGGGGGGTGAGAGCTTGAGAGCGGGAATGGGGTTTGGTGGGTGTTTAGAGGGTTGCTGTGGGGTGTTGTGTTTATGTTTTTATTTTTTAATTGGGCATTGGAAGGCGATGGCGCTGTTGTTTTGAAACCTCCGGAGCTGGGCTTTCGCAAACTGAGATTGACATTTACGGCATTTGCATGTGCCTGGCATCGTTTTCTCATTTTTTTTTGCTGCACAGAAGCTTCCCCCCTAAGATTCAGGCTGTGTAAGGTGCCCTAGGTTGCGTCCAAACTGCCATCTCACCGGAACTGTCTCAGAAACGCTGCTGTTAAAAAGGCCAACCAGCAGCCACTTGTAAAAAGCCAAAACAGCAGGCACTTGAGTACTTCCCTTACACAAATCCACGAGCGATGTATTATGATTAGGTACAGTACTAGGAAACAAAAGCGGCAAGAGCCGACAGTATACGGTTTAGAGCGTCACCAGAGAACAAAAAACAGCTTTCTCGCAATCTGTTTGGGCCATCCAACTTGAAGTTCACCAACGATTCATATCGGAATCACCTTGGTTGGTCACCGCGCTCACGTCACTTGCTGAACAGACCTGTCATGGCAGAAACCCCAGTCTTGGGCTTGGGAAGCTCAGGAAGCAAGGTCTGCACCCATCCCACAATCTGGGGAGCCTCGACGGAGATTCTATTCATACATCATTATTAGTCTTGCTGTGCTCTCAACCGTATTGAACAGCCATAATAGGGGAAATCAATGAATAAGACGCACCTGCAACCCGTCGCGGTTGACTCCATCTTGGTTCTCGACTTGGACTTGGACGAGCTATGCGATCCCGAGATAGCGAAGGGGCCGTATCCGACGGCTAGATTAGCCGATGTCGACGAGGCAGACACGGCGCTCTCAAGCTTGGTGGTGTCTCCCGAGAACTATTCCCCACGCTGTCAGCATGAACCGAATCATGAATGTCTTGGCTATGAAAGGACAGTCGGAATACTGACGCTCAGCTCGATATCGGCGGCTACCACAAAGGCAGAAGGGTACGAAGAGAACTGCTGATAGGCGCCGTCGAGGCTCTGTTCATTCTCGAACGCCTTCTTGAGAGCTTCTTCACCGGGGGAAATTTTGAACCTAATGCATCGACAAGTCAGCAACGGCTTGCACTTTGATCCCGAGGTTTTCTCGTAGCTAATGTTGCGTTCGGATGTAACTGAAGAAACAAAGGGTTCTTACGCTCCAGAGTCAAGCTCGGCATCGACAAACAGCTCGGCATGGAGCCATGGTCTCTCAATCTCGACCACCATGCAGCTCATGCTGACTTCGACCTCGAGCTTGGACATGGATTGCATTGCCTCTCTGTAGGAACCTTGTCAGTCTCTGCTGCAGGAGCAAGCACTCCGGAAAGACTTACGCGCTGCTCTCAGTGTGGCTTGCGCTGGCAGAGGCACTCCACCATCCCCATCCAGCTTTGGCACAGACAGCAGAAGCCGACTGCGAAGTTGACGTCTCAGACAGGTTGGACGAGGTTGCGACCTTGCATGAGATCTATAAAAGCGGTTGTCAGTCTCCTGACGCTGGGCGAGAGTAGAAGGTTCGAATTCCATCGTCGTCAGTTACCTTTGTCCATGGATCGGGGCCGTCGTCGACCGCATTGCGCCAGCTATCCTCATTGTCAAGGTCGATGACGCTCGCAACCGGGGGGTTCTTGATACCTAAGAAAAAATGAAAGTCAGTCAAGGCCCTTCTTTATGGCAAATCATGTTCGACAAACAGAAGAGCGCTGGAGAATCTGTCAGCAGACTTACTCGGGTTGGCCACAAGCTCGTCCCCGGAGGCGACCATGCCTTCAGAGTTCACGACGGGAAGCAGCGGAGGCGCAGACGGCGCAGCATGTGCCTGAGCGCTCGTGAGCTGCTTCTTGAGATCTTCGATGTCGGCATTGATTTGCTTGATTCGCGCCGCAATCCAAATGCCCGCCCTTGCCTTGTTCTGGTCGCTACTCTCGCGCACGGTTCTGTTGTTGCGGCTCAGGCTAGCCTCGGTCTGCACCTTTTGCGCGTCCGCCAGGAGCTTCAAGGCATTGTCGGTGGGCGTCGTGACACCGAACCTTTGGAGCCAGGCCTCCTTCGAGGCCTGTGGCTGGTTCCGGTCCGCAGCGTTCTTGGTGTCCATGTCGCTATAGACTTGGGCGTAGGCCTTCCTGACTTCGCTGTCGTCGGCCGCATTGTCTTGCGACAGGACGGGGACGAAGGCGTCTTTTTCAATGGCCTACATCCGAGTCGTTGGTTCTCCAAACTCTTGACCACGTTGAAGCACGGAAGGCAGGGCACTCACATCTTGGAGGGTCTCGTGCGAGGCCAGGAGACTCTGCAGGCGACGGATTTCGGCGCGAATCTCGGCTGGGTTGGGCTTGCCATTGTTCTTTTTCCAATTGAGTGCCTTTTTGGCCACAATCGTTGCCCTAAAGGCCATGAGCTTTCTGGTTCTGAACGTTTCGGGCCTATATTCAAGCACTTGGATATGGCGACGTACCAACTGGCAGGGGTGAGCACAACACCATTGTACTCGCTGGACCCATCTGATGCAATGATGGTCAAGTTGCGGTACGCTTCCTTGCTGTTTTCGATGCGCTTCATGCCCGAGGAAATGTCAACGACGCCGAAGTGAAAGTCGACCTAGCAATATAAAGCAAAAGCAGCATTAGCAAAGGTTCGGTATGTACCCTACCTTGAAGAGATACGGAGGTAATTTCACGGGAAGTTGTCAAACTGAAGGACAGCTCAGGACGGAGGATTCACCTACCATGAACTTGTATCCGTGCACCACCCAGTCCATATACTTTGTCTGGATGTTGTTCTTGTAATCACGCGCATGCTCTTGCAACCATTGCATGTACTTCTCCTGGGCGGCTTTCATCTGCGCCGTCGTCGATCCCGGTGCCGGCGCCAGCCTCTCCAGTGCCTGCGCCTGCGCGTGTTGGTACGCCGCCACTTCCCTGGCCCACGCCGACTGCTTGAGGACGTACGTGTCGACCTTGGTCCGGCCAGCGCCGCTGGGCGTGTCATCGGGAGAGGTGAGGTATGACATGGAGTACTTGTAGCGGTCGCGAATCGTCTTGAGCCGCTCGTCCGTGACCTCGGTCGTCTCGTTGGAGACGACGCCTGAGACGGAGGCTTCGACAGGGACAAGAAGATCGAGAGCGGCGAGGTAGCTTCGGGCAACCGACTTGCCTGTCTTGCCGGCCTGATTGGACACTGGTTAGCTCAATGTATTCGCATGCCAAACTTGAGTTTCATTGGCCCAGAAAGTTGGCAACCCACCGTATACTTCGACAAGGGGATCATGCCGTCCACAAGCCGAGCTTCCTTGACCTGGACATCCAACGGGGGCTTGATGTGTCTTGACACATTGTAATAATACTCTCTGAAAATACAGGTCAGCTTATCCGCTCAGAGTCGTTATCTTCCTGTCTCTGACGAGAGCTGCTCACTTCCAGTCAATGATGGTGCCGGGCAACGAGACGGTGAGAACCTGATTGTTGGCCACGGGAATAGCAGCTGCAATGGCACCTCGGACCGTCTGAATTAAGTCAGCATGTTTTCTGAGGCAATTAGCAGAGTGATGTAGAGTACCTCAGAGGCATGCTTCATCGAGCTCAAGACGCTCTTGGCTTGCTGCTCTTGTTCGGCCATCTTGACTGAAAATGTCGAAAAGTGAGGGTATGGAAATGCTCGAGGGCCAAAAGCCAACTTGGAGTTTGAAGAGGACTTGCCGCGTACAGACTGGCTCGAGGAGTGCTGATACAGGCACCATGAAGTGCGTCGCGATCATGTCTTTATAGACTGGAACTTCATGGCTGGCCCCGGGCCATCTCGCGGATCTCGACAAGACCAGCCATCACGGGCTGTGACAAGACATGGATTGCTCCGGCCAGTGTGGCCCTCATTGTCAGTTGAATAGCTTCTGTGTCACGGTTTATTGGTCCAGTTTGATACACTAGTCTCATGACAACGGATGCAGGAACAATCAAGCCGGCTCGGGCTGAATCACGACGCGCAAGCAATTTGCAACCCGAAGCCACACCGCACTTCAGCTATGATGCCTTGTTGACCACCATGCCAAAATCATTCATACCAACAATCCAGGCTTCTTCTGGGCCGCGTATGTCTCACTCTGACACAGAGTTATTGCCGCTAGTATGGCGCTAGTGGTGATATCACCACACGATTGTTGTGAAATAGTGCAAAATCACCGGGAGGCGCCTCGGGCCGCTTCCCGTTGCAACGTCTACCGGACTGAAAATGTCTGAGGCTTTTTCCCGACCCCGGCGTTTTTCATTGCTATTCAAGAACGCGAACGGCGGAGCAAATTTTCCGAACAGGGGAACAGAGCTGAGCGAGTGGAGTTGTCTTGTTCGTGGCGTCAGAGAACGCTCTAGTGCTGTCAAAGGGCCAGCTGAAGCGTCACATTTTGCCTGGTTTTCTCAGCCGGCCACAACGCCTCTATTACAGCTGAAGGTCTAGACTTGCCGCTATTTGACGGCGTTGCCTGGTCATGGGAAGCTGACGTCGACGCTTTTGTTTTTCGTTGGACGCAGAATAGAGTAGCTGATACCTAGGCGTAAACGAGGCGGCTGGTGCTCGTTGTACATACCCAAAATTACTTGATGGACTGGATTCAGGGGATTCGGCCTGAGAAAAGTGCCGCAGTGACGCAGAACATGTACCGAATACAAGGAGGTTCGATCGCCCCTTGACGTACTGTTTCTAGCTAGTGGTGTAGTATTGAAGCCCCAAGCGCCTTGAGTGGATTAATGAGGCGCATGCTGAGTGGGCTGAAACGCCGAATAGGGATAGTGCTGAGCTGTGATGAATGCGGTTCAGGGGATCACAAGTTCGGCACAGACGGACGATGGGCGCCTGAGTCTGGCTTCAGCCTCTACAAGTAATTCGTGCGTTCCGTTCCGTGAAGACCCGTGTTTCAGCCCGTCTGAAGCAACAACTGTCACTTCGATTCTTACACTGCTTCATTCTCATCTTCACTCCGGCAGCCAACTCAGTCTGTGTGTTTTCGCGGAAGACCTCTCCAACCAGTGAAAAGGCCGTCCTGTCAACAATCAACAACGCTGCCGCCTCACTGAACCGCCCATCATGGAGGCTTACGTCCCTTCCGTCGGCGCAAAGGACAAGGGTGAATTGTATGCATTCAACCTGGAGCCGGCGGCTCACCCATTCACGGAAATCGGCTCCTGCACCTGCGGGTACCACAAGCGATGTCCTGACGCGGCAGACCACTGTCTCGAGGTCATCAAGCTCAGGGACGAGGGCTATGACGGCCGATGTAAGGCCGCATGGGGTCAAGTGAAGAAGAAGGGTGCCGTCGACCACATTATTGAGCTCTGGGAGGTGAGAGCAGGTATGTGTCTGTTCCTGGGAAATGCAGCATCTCCATCGCCGTGACACAGGCTCACACAATGCGCCCACCCTATAGCCTACTTCAGGGCCGTGTGCCTCTTTGAGGAGTTCAACTCTGTAAAGGATTGCGCTACTTCTGCAGGCTTCCCCAAGGATCAGATCAGTGGGCTCAAATGGCCCAAGAACAAGAAGGAAGAGGCAAGTATCCCATCTTTGACGTCCCCTTTTGGCGGACGGTCGCTTATATGAGGCGATTGTTTCTAGCTCGTCGTTCTTTACAACCTCCGCTTCTTCTTCAACTCGGAGGAAAACCTCTGTCTCATTGACTCGGACTTCAATCTCGCGAAGAACAAGTTCCTTGACCGGGGAGAGGACCCGGGACCCTCCGACATCAGACGTCAATGCAGGCCTATTACATCGCCACAGCCAGCTTCAGAGACGCCGTCCTTGACATGCTCACTGACGAGTCGACCAAACCAAGCAGTTGATCTACTGGCTCGTGCGGAACTTTCTCCTGGCGAACTATGAACACTTCGACGCCGAGTGCGAGAAGTACGAGTCCGAGCCTATGGGGGACGAGGACGTGCGCCCGATCGGTGTCTTTCTCCCGCGGTCCGTCGTCAATCCATCCGAGCGCTACAGGGTAGTCGGAAAGGCAGTGGACCAATTGATGGACATGATGACCGAGAAGGAGTGGGAAGAACTTGAAAAGAACGACGGCAAGGCGCAGAAGACCTCCAAGACCAACAAGAAAGCGCCGCCCAAAAAGAAGACGAAAAACGAGGCAGTGGCTCGCATCTTGGACGACTCAGACAAGATTGCTAGCAAGGTTGCGAAAATGGCAGGCTTAAAGTAGTTGAAGTTTGAGCCGCTGGGCTGATGCAATTGGGATCAGAAAAGGGGACATGACCCAGGCGGTTGTGAGGTACTTTGCGTAAAGTTGACGACCTGCGCTGCCCCTGTTGCAAATACCATCAAGGTTACAATGATTTCAGTACGACAATGCAAAACTTCATGTGACCTCCGGATCATGCTCTCCTTCACCCAACCGCATGCTCCAACATCCATCCACGCCTCTGAGCCTTCGGACTCTTTGCTTTGTCCCTCTTGGACTCTCCTACCCCTTTTCCCCCTATATAACAGTTGCACAAAGAGACACTTTGACCGGTCATCGGGGAGAGATTGGTTTCTCGCGCTGTAGGATAGTGCACTCATCTCATCCAAATGAACGGAGGAGAGCAGACCAGGGGGCAGGTATGGACAATGGCATTATAGCGGAAGTGATACGAATTTGTTGACAGAACAGTTTTAAATTGACGCTGCTAGTAATCTGGAATTTAGATACACAACGAAAAGCAAGTCAATGGAATGGCTAGGCACTGGTGAGCTTGGTCATTCACCAACCCGGAATACCAAGTTGATTCGTGTTGACATGAACTAGCCCTGGAGAGTGTACTTGGAGTTGCCACCAGCATTCCCCCATCCCTCAGTGGCCAGGACCTGGTAGTCGTGCGAGCCCAAGTTCAGTCCAGCCTTCTTCCATGCTTCAAAATGGTTGGCCATCGTCACAGTGCCGCTCCCAGGACGCTTGTCGACACGGTTCGAAATGTATTGCCAGAAGGTCGATGTGCCTACGATGGACGGCTGGTTGACCTGTTGATGCTTCCAGATCTCGTAAGTGCCGCCGTCACTCTCAAAGGTGCCGAGCTTCTGTCCCTGGGCTGAACCCTTGCCATCCGAGGTGTACTCCTGAACGTAGTACTCGACCAGGGGATTTTTGGTCCAGCCGTAGACCGAGACGAGGACGGTACCCGAGGATCGGGTCGTGCTGCCGGTGAATGTAATATTTCTGGTACATGCCGTTCAATTAGTCTTTGCGAAGGACGCGATGAAAGTCATGACGTGGGGGGTAGATGGAACGACTCGTCACAAGGAAAAGGGGGACAATGGTACCTGGCCGTGCCCGTTCTCCAACCCTTGCCGACAACAAAGTCGCCCGCACCCGAGAAGGTGACTGAGTAGCCATTCGAGCTGGGAGAAAAGTTGACGTTGCCCCCGGTGCGGTAGTTTTGGTTGTAGTCCTGACGGCGGGCTAGGTTATGAGGTCCAAACTCGAAGTCGGGGGCGTCGGACGCGACGTTGCCCGCAGGGGCAGCGAGGGCGCCGGAGATGGCCGCTGCGGCGACGGTAAGGTAAGTGATTGCCACCATGATGGCGTGGTGACGAAGAACTTAAGAACTGGAAGACGCCTTCAACCTGTGTGTCCGTTTGGAGGGGGATGGAAACAACCAGAGGTAGTGGTTGGCCTTTTTATGTTCACGACAGTGCTACTTTTCCGGATAAACTGCGAGAGAATCTTTTGAGTATGACCTGGCCTCCTATGGAAACATCAAACAATGGTATTCCCGCACCAACATCCGACGATCCGCAGTTGATCACCCACCCACCATCCCAATCTATCGACGTGTTTCCGCGGAAGGATCTCACCGGATTAAACGGCAAAACAGACCCCTACAAAGATCACCGGCTGAAAGGTCAAATTCCCGGCGCGATGGAGTGGTTTGTCATTTGAGGTGTTCTGCAATGGAGTCGGAGAGAAAGTTTAAGTGTGATGATCCCTGAAAACCTCAGCTGCTCAGGGGTAAGAGCGCCCTGTGCTCTTTGCGGAAAGCTGCCATCCCTCGCTGTCTTCCCTCCGCTCTTGTCTTCCTTGACAATCACTTCAAACCAGCAGAATGGCCGGTCTGAGCTGTGAAGTGGTCCACCTGAGCCTGTCGTTTCCCAACTTGGAATGGCTTGAGTTTACCCAGGGGTTATTGGGTGCCGTCGAAACAAGCCTCCGGGGGGCGGAAGCCGAAATTAAAAATGCGGGGAATGCCGGCAGACGCCGCCAATCGCGCCTCTCACAGCAGGCCTCGCGGTGACGTTGTGTTGCCTTGAAATCCTCCTATTTCCATTAGATGAAAACATGCCACCCTCCACCTGGCACTTATGCCGCGTCGTCAGGGGTTGGGGGCCGTAGGTCAGGGTTGGATCTTGGCTTTTTCCGCCAGACCGGGAAATGGCTCGCGGCCAAGAGCGGCCAAGAGCGGCCAAGATAGGCCAAGGATCAATCCCGAACATCAGGGAGAGGCGTTGGAGACAGTCGGGTGCCTACGTATGTCTGCATCTATTACTGGTACTAACCCTTGGCACTGTCATGCCAGATTTTGCACAACCGGAAAACACCTGGTAACTCGGAATCATAGGCGCGGTTATAGCATGCTAGGGCACTTCGGGCTCATTCAAACCCGAAGGATGCTCGCGACAACACGGAGGTGTCCGGCCAATATGCAGAACGGGCCTCAATGACACCATGTACAAGTTCACACGGCGTCTTCAAGGACTTCACGACCGCGAAATGAAGTTGAAAGACCCTGGGAATCATCTTTTTATAGGCTGATCGCGGCAACCCTTGGGGGGCTTGCTATCGGAAGCTGCGTGGCAGCAGAAACATTGAAACCTCTTAACCCCTACCATGGGTTTAAACTTGAAGGATGTAGAACACAACAGGTACCTTATCTTGACCTTTAACCCACACTTGGCCCTGCTTCTAACCACACGGGCAAAAGCCCGGTTCATGGGTGGGAGCACGGTCGGCTGGTTCCCCTGAAATGCAGGCGTAATGCTTTGGCTGAAACTTGTGCTTCCCTTCGTTGATCCAGCAATAAATCCACACTCCAGCTTTTGGCTGGATTCGCCGGGTAAATACTGCGCCTCCATAAAATACCTGGATATCTTGCGTTCCCGCTGCATGTAGCACATCATCGTAGCGCAGGGGCTGACCCAGGCTCACAATTGTTCAACGCGCTAGCAGCACCTGCGAAGGTGAATTGAGGGGGTCTCCACATATTCCCATTCTGGTCTATCTTGGGAGGGAACCTGTTCAACTCACTCGGGTTGTATAGTTGGGACCTGGTGCGCTTGACAGTTCAGTACCAGGTGTCGTATGGAGACCATGTATCGAAGCTAACTTTACAAGGCATCAACTCCCTAGGCAACCCAGACCGGGGAATTAGGTAACAGTAACTAACACGTACGCTTGGCAAGATGGGAAGTGACTGTAGTTCTCAGTACTATGATATTCACAGTGTTAAACACTACATGTGGCCAGCCCAGAAGCAAGTTGGTAACTCATGTTGAAAACAGGTGTCACCAAGCAGCGACAACGCCTTAAACCATTTGTCCTCATCCCGTGCTTGGCAGAAACTCAACTATTTGAACTGGCTAAAGAACTCCCAGGTCTCTGTCGCCGCAAACGTCTGAGTTGCCCCCTTGAGCACCGGGGTCTGGATGTGTGACCCGTCAAAGGTAATCCACGTAACGGGATAGCCCGCAGCACACCCCTGGTACTTGGTTTTCACCATGGTTCCATCGCCGGTTCGGGGCTCCGGAGGCGACTGCGCCGTGCAGTTGTTGTTCTTGACGAAGGTGTCGCGCATTTGCCGACCAACCGAGACAGAGAGCAGCGGATCGCCCACCCCGTGTTGGGCATAGTAGGGCACGGGATCCTTGCCGCCCGAACAACCGCTCAGAAGTCCGCCAGACAGGACGGCCACGGCACGGAACTGCTTAGCACGGGCGCAGGCGATGGCATACGAGATGGCACCGCCGTAGCTGAAGCCTGTCGAGAAGCGTAGGTTCTGGTCGATGCACAGATTCTCCTCCACGGCCTTCACCATCTCATCGACGAAGGCTATGTCCTCCCCATTGGTATTGGCCCAACCTGCGTTGAGTCCGGTTGGCGAGACAAAGATGGCTCCGATGTCATCGTTTGCAAGAGGAGGAAGGCCGTAATATGGCAGATAGTTCTTCTGCCCGTTGGCAACGGTGGCGCCACTGTCTGACAGGCCATGAAAGGTAAAGACCAGACGGTAAGGATGTGACTTGTCGTAATTATCCGGCACCTTGACCAGATACCAGCGCTGCTTTTGGTTGACAATTGTCGTGTGGTTGCCGCTGCCGAACGTCGTGGTTTTGCCACAGCCAGGAGAGGGCTTCGCTGCAAGGACAGTCTGGAGAATCGCAAAGAGAAGCAACCCTGCAAAAGGCAAAGTCCGTGTCAACATGATTACAAGATGGCCGTGAGATAAACTGCGAGTAATGCTTTATCATCAGACTTGTGGTTTCTATTCAGAGTTGACAACTAAGAAACAGGCATGTCTTTATACAACTTTTCGTTTTAGATCACTTGTTCGGCTTTTCCGAGTGAAGATTATATGATTTGATTCAGCAATCACCACAACACTTGGCGTGTTGTTGAGTAAGGTATGCCAGCCATCTATGCCGACCATCTTGGCTGTCCATGCCGGATTGACTGTCTTGGTACCTTTCCCACTCATCCCCTTCACCTCTTTGCCCGGCTTGTCAACACGGCAATCATTCTTCAGTATCCTGCTTGTTGTTGGACCAGTACGTAACCCATCTTGGCTGTCCCTATTGGCTCCTCTTTCCCACTCTTCCCGGCTGATCTAGGGGAAGCGGCTAAATCTCGCACATGTTGGATTGGGCAGATCCTGCTTGCAGGCACGGTCAGCAGAGGCGCAGTGATTGGGTTAGGACAAATTGCATATCCCTTCCAAGCCCTTCGAGAAGCGGAAAGCGGCAGGCCGGAACATCCGACTTTCATCGCTTGCCATGACGGCGATTCCGGACTTCAACCACGGCAATGCTCACGGCAATGTTCAGGGCGCACCACGATGAAATGTCAAACACCATAACATTTGGGACCAGATTAGGTACATTCCTCGGCCAAAAGCTCCTAGTATCTAAGCTGCTCAATGAGCTCTGGTGAGTTGATGAACGCACATCTCTCCTTTAACTTCTGTGCGCGAACCGCGGCTTTTGCGTCACGTCCATCAACAGCTGAGAGCCCCTCAGACGGCCCACCCGCCACAAAAATGTAGGGATCTTGTCCATGAACAAACGCCGGCTTGAACCCCTTGAAGGTGTTGTGTCCGTCCAGATCAAGGCGGCCCTTCGAGGCGAACGTCGACCAGGACCGGGAACCCCGCACAGCGAGCTGGTAGTCAGCGGGGTTGGGATGGAAGGGATATCCGTTGATGTCGTAGTGCGAAAGGTTGCCGAAAATGTAGGCGAATTCAGATGTGTGAATAGGGCCCCAGCCCGACGCTCCCGTGAGCTGCTCGATGATGGGCTCCAGGATCGTTTGGTTCCACTCGTACAGGTACACGTCATTCCCAGCTTTGGCGATGTGCTGACCATACCAGATCGGCTGGCACGTCATGAGGATGTCCCTGAAAATCCTGGCGGCGCGGAAGAACTCGCTGGACAGCGTGGCCGTTGCGTCCGCTTCAAAGTCGGAGACGGGGTAGAGCGCAAGCAGGCTGTCCACGTTGGCGCTGGTCATATCAGGGACGTAGGAAGAAATGAATTTGCGTGTGTCATCTGCTGTCTTGATGGCGGAGTCGGTGAAAAAAGTAACGTCGTCTTGACACCAGCCAATCATGGTGGTCACGTTTGCGAAACGTCCCTCCCGGATGAGCGTTGATGGAGCAGCGGGGAGAAAATCGTTGTCGATGACGGGCAGCCAAATGTCCCCAATGTTGTGCGCGATGTCCGATTGGTATGTGGCAAGGGAAGCATCGAGGAGAGTTTGCGTGTCCAGTTTTCGCAGGCATGCCACAGTCTCTTTCGAGTGGACCTTCGTTGTGTTACAGCCGACGTAGTCCACGAGAGCCTGCATTGCATCAATGGTGAAGTTGCCTGTGATACCCGGCTCGAGTGCTTGGCTCTGACAGATCGCTTGCTGGAAGGGAACTGGTTTGCTCGCCCCGTAGGCCATGATCTGCATCCCCACCGCCAGTCCTCCAGAGGACTGTCCGAATATGGTGATCTTCTTCGGGTCGCCGCCAAACTGCTCAATATTATCTCTCACCCACTCAATCGCGAGTCGTTGGTCCCTAAGACCGGCGTTTTCTGAGCCCTCAGACTGCAGCGCTTCGGATTGGGCAAAGCCAAAAACTTTGCGCCCAAGTTAGCCGCTCCATCGGTCGCAGATCGGGCCTCTTGTACTCACAACCCAGACGATAATTCATAGCCACATGGATCACGGGTAAAGCGTTCTTCACAGACTCGAGGATCATTCCGTCGGGCAGGATGGTGGGATCGTGGTTGTTCCCGGCCCAGAAACTGCCTCCGTGGATGTACAACAGCACCGGCAACCGGGCCTTTGCATCGGTGTTCCGTGGCCTGGCAACGTTCAAGTTCAGACAGTCCTCGGAAACCTCCGTGATGTTACCCAGCGCGATGGGTGGCACCCAGGGGCCGAGTGCCTGAGGACATGAAGGACCATACGACGTCGCTTTGACATCACTCCCAGGGGCAGGGACGCGTGGCTTTGGGGGCTTGAATCTGTTGCTGCCTCCCGTGTCCTGGCCGTAAGGGATGCCGAGGAAGACCTCAATGCCGTTGCGCTCGACACCCTGGTAGGTTACGCCGTGTTTTGCGTTGACGCGTGGTGCTGAGTTTGCGGCGCCAACTTGGAAGGGCAGCAGTGCGACGCCGACGTGGAAAAATAAGTGCAACTTCATGGCGACTTCCGTCTGAGAGCCTGCTTCAATAAGGGCAACGTGCTGACAAAGAGATGCGTTCGGCGGACAAGGAACTCAATGATGGCGGATGTGAGCGCGTTTTGTCTCACCCTTGGCACCGATCGGACATTGACATTGAGCAATATTCGTAGGTCGTGAGTAATTATATGATAGTGATAAACCAAGGCCCCTTGTGCAACCTGAGCATCACAATCACGGTTAAGATCGACAATGTCGAGCCAAGGGTCATGACTAATCGCCCACCGCTGACCTCGGTTTTTTGACTTAAGAAGGACTAAGGCTCCTGCATCTACTTCAGTCGAGATGACAATGCGACGGCGAGTACGGTACCTTAGCTTTGTTGGAGTTGCAGTAATTCCATGTCAGATAAGCGCTAACTCTTCCTGTGGTAAAGCTGGGGCAGGCCTGGCAGAACAGCCACATCCACATCGCTACGCCCCAGCCTTAATCTGCACCGGCGCCCAAGCGACCATCCCCAGTCATGAGGAAGGCGGCGGCCAGGTCAAGTACCGCCATTCCGTGATGGGTTTCTCTTAAGCTTGCCCGACAAACTCGTCATCATCTAGGAGCCGCCAGTAGGTACATAACCAAGTTTCAGTCTCACCAAGTTTGGATGCTGGTTGAATTATTGCCTATAAAATTCCCAAAGGAGTGGACGGAACCAACGCCCAATGAAGACCAAATCACCTCATCTCTGTACTAAAACGGCTTCGCCGGCACCGACCAAGACTCTCCTACCTATTGGTTCCTCAACCTTCTTGTCTCCTACAATGACTCCCGCTTCATTCACCGACTGACCCGCGAGTGTGATATCGCTGGCAATCTCGACTCCGGGACTTGTAAGTCTCGACACCCTTGCCGACTCCCAGCCGCTTGGCAGCTCAAGGGCTGTATACGGTCTCTTCTGCTGCTCAAATGTCGAGTTCCACATGACCATGTTCACCGCCACGATGGACTCCAGCTTGCTGGACCCGTAGACTGCGTATGCGCTAAAGTCCGTTCCGTTGACGAGGACCTCGGTTTGTTTGTGCCCCCCAGCAAAGACGCGGGCGTTGAACAATGCTGCGTAATAAATTGGGAATACTCGCGGAGCAGTATCGTTGAACGAGACTGGGAGCCATGACCTGTATGCGTATCGGGTTCCCGTATGGAAGAAGACGCGGTCGACGCGTAGAGAGGACAGGTAGAGCACGTAGTCAACAGCCCACACGGCAGCTGCCATGACA
Source organism: Staphylotrichum longicolle (assembly GCA_019096155.1). Lineage (NCBI taxonomy): Eukaryota > Fungi > Ascomycota > Sordariomycetes > Sordariales > Chaetomiaceae > Staphylotrichum > Staphylotrichum longicolle. Next base: position 15,258,005 of record JAHCVI010000001.1, read on the forward strand.
TCCGAGATGTTGGCCGCCCCTTGGCATCCGATCGAGTTTGTCTCTCCAATCACGTATGGGATTCCCGACTTGGCGGTTTTGTTTCCGAGATAGTCGTGGTACCAGATACGTGACAGGACGTTGGTGCGATCGAAAATTGTCGTCTCGATGGTTGGGCCTTTGCCGGAGTAGTGACAATTGGCCCCCATATACTGTCTTTGATAAGCCTGGATCAAGTCGGTGTGGTCAAGATGCTTACCTCGTGGTCAGCGACGGTCTTGGCCATGTCGGAGCGCATGCCCTCGGCTTGGGCATTTGCAACGTTCCAAGCAGTAGAGCTGGCGACATTGCGCGGTGCCACAAAAGCACAACCTTGGAACAGCTGAAGGGAGTCGGACCCCGTCAAGTTCTTGCTGATGGCTTTTGCGTAGTCGTTCCACTGGTTGACGTAGTCCTGGAGTGTCCAACTCTCCGGTCGACGACGGCCACCAGGCCATGCTAGAGGAATGGTTTAGTAATGCTTCGTTCGCTTGGGGTTGAAATGATCACTCACCATTTACCTCGTTGCCAATCTCAAAGGAGTGCAAAGATTTGCCAATAGCATGGTACGCAGCGTGAGCCTCGAGGACGGCCTGAGCAAGTCCGTCCCCGACGTCAAAGAGAGTCTCGTTGACGGGGTTGAAGAAGTTGAGGCCTGTTGTGGTGTCGACGTTAGCCACTTGACTATGAATCATGAAAAAGCCTGCGTACCATATATATACTTAGAACCCTCCGGAAACTGCTTGAACGACTGCATGAAGGCGGGACCGATGAATGAATGTCCCGGTTGGGTCGATGCATTGGAGCCAAAGTTGCTGATGATGGCTTCGGACTGGCTTGAAAAGTACACGGCCGAGTTTTGCGTGCTGCCTCCGACGCGAAACACTGGAGCCTTTCCTGATATGTCTTTCAGGTTTTGGATGACTTGTCGCGAAAACTGATTGGGGTGCCTAAACAGTATGAGTCTCTCCCATTTCTACCTAAAGCACGAGATCCTTGTCTACTCACGTGTTGTTCCCAGCATAATCGACCATGTAGCAGAACTCAATCGAGAATGAATGGTAGTTGGCATCATGCACCGGTTTCTCTGGGTGAGGAGAACCCGGTGGTGAAAGGGTAAAGGAGCGGGTGACATTCTTGGTCGAGCGAGTTGAAGTTGCAACTGTATGCCGAAGCACACAAAACAGAAGAAGCAATAAACAGTTGAATGGGATCATCTTTGGTGACAGGTTCGGCCGGTCTCACTCGGCGCCTGAACATCCCCTAGAGACGGTGGTTGTTCTATAGAGGTCACTAACGTTGCTTTCGGGGGAGCAGCGTCGGGGGTCGGGGGATCAACGTCCCGGCTAATGGCTCACGAGTTGTTCGGCGGAAGCTGTACCGAGAGCTATGTAAATATCCGTGCTCTGAGAATGCATGAAGTCTCCCCCATGACCCCGCTCCCCTGAGCGAAGATCCGGGGCATGATCCGGGGTATGGGGTAAAGGATCCGGGGTACGCTTTGAACCATGTTGATTGGAGGGCTTTCAGGGGGAAACATGGCATTGGACCTGCTTCGCACTTAGGTCGGCATGCTGTCACGCGAATCAACGAGGCGGCCCAAACTTTTCCATCGACACATCTGGGAACAACTCACCATCGTATCACACATCATTACTTGCTGCGCCTTGTTCCTTTCACATATATATTTTCCGCGCCGTCAGGTGAAAGCCGATGTCCTCCCCCAACCTCACTCACAAATAACTCCCTGGCTACATTGTTTATCCTTGTACTTGCTCATCGTCTCCCCTTTCCTTGAGACGTCTCCCAACTTTCTGGAAAACAAGTCCTCCATCTTTCTTACAGCGTAGACACCATCCCACGGTTTTCAGTCACGGCCCGGTTTTGGTTTGTAGAGAACACGATCCCGCAACAGCCGCGCCACTTCTGGATCATGACTTGGCAAGACGACCAGATCGTTGTCTTGCGCAAACTGCTTGATAAGTCTCAAACTCTTGTAGGCTGTTTGCGGGTCGTCGTTGATCCCATCAGGTTCCTCCTTGTCCAGCAGATCGACCCCATACGTTGCGTCGGCCGTCAGGAGATATGTCGTACCATGCTCGCCATCATCGCCGTACACAATGAGCGAGATGTGGCCGTGAACATGACCAGGGGTATCCACAGCCACCACTTTGCCGTCCGAGGTGATTTTGCTGGAGTACTGCCATGGACCGACGGGATCATCTGTACGGTCGAGGAATTTGGGCGTGAAGTTGGCCGGCCAGTGCTGGGGGTAGAATCCTTGCAGATTTGCGTTGAACCGGTTGGTCTGTGTGACAGCATCCCAGTGCTCCTTGTTGACGTAAACGGGGACGTTTGGTGCTGCTGCGACCAGTTCTGGAAGCCCACCAGCGTGGTCGCCATGGAGATGGCTGAGCACGACGGCTTGAAGGCTGGATGGCTCAATGCCGTGAGACCGCAGCTGCGCAACAATGCCCTCCTCCCGAGAGATGGTAGTGGTGGCGAGCAAGCCCAATGGGGACCAGCTAGGCAGGAACCCAGGTTCATTGCGGCGGGTGGATTCTCCCGTATCAAGCAGAATTGGGCCGTCTGGGTGCGAGATGAGGAAGACGCCGATTGGCATGGGCTCTGTCCAGCCACGATCGCAAAAGGAACGCAAACGTCGCGTGATGACCCAGTGATTGGATATCGGCTGGCTCCTCATTGACGGCCGGATCTTAACAGTACCTGTCGTCATGAAGGATACCTGGATTGACCCATTGTTTGGAGAGTTCGTGGCCGCCATGGTGTCCCAGGGCATGGATTATTGGTAGTTGTTGTGCAAAGTTGGGGAGAGTCGAGCTGCGGCTGAATGTCATATCTCGGTAATTATAAGGCTGAGTGCAGGTGGGGACAGACGATAAAGGAGTTATTATCGAACTGCCGAATACTGATCTGGTTGTGTGGACACGGACTCCAGGGGTGTCTTGATTTGTCCCGTCGGACTCGGTGAAAAACATGTGGTCTGAAACGCCAGGTCGGGACTTTAGTCTCTCCGTTCGCTTCCGGTTTTGTCGGCCTTCTCGCATTAACTCGACCCGTTCTCCACCCCTGAAGGTCTAGCCCAACCCAGGAATCCTTCCTCAGTCTGGTTCCACTTGCTGGCTGAGCTGACCAGCATCACCCCCCCTGGAAATCAAGCCACTAATCAGAATCCTTTGACTCCTTTGCCAGAACGGAGAATACCCGGAAGGACGTCTTCTTCAAAAACTGCCTCCGAGTCGTCGGACTCCGCCACCATTGAGCTTGGGGACGACTTTAGGTTGTCTACTTGGTACATTGCCTTAGGTACAGCACATCTGGCACTACTCAACAACTTCTGCTTTAGTTAATGGAAACCTTGAGAGATCAACGTGGACGCGTCACAGACTTCTATTATACGTGAAGCGCGTCGCCTTGTGTTAATTCTGCTTAACGGCTCATCAAAATCACCGTACCATGTTGCATTGCGTTCACTCAATATCTGATGAGACCCATCGTCTCCCATCTCACAGAGTGCATCCGAGTCAAAGGTAGCCGGCCCTTGAACAGCGCCATTCCTCCCCGCGGTCTAATTACCTACGCAAGGTGGCTTCCTCCCACAAGCGAGTCCCCATGAAGCTCCCTCGGCCGATGATACTCATCCCCGCGCATCTCAGCCAACTGGGGCGTTGTCCCAGGCATCTCCTTTGCCACCGAGTTGTCGATCTGGTAGTAAGTCACCCCCGAGCCATTCGTGCTTTCTTGCTGGGTCACCAGCGGTGTCATGCTGTCCTTCTGCCTTCTACGTCGCAAAAGGAAGAATGCTAGCACTGCGAGTAGAGCAAGTGCGGCGGCACCCCCAACTGCAGCTCCTGCAATTGCGCCTGTGCTGATCGAGGAACCTGATGTGCTGGACGGATTTGAGCTGCCACTCTCGGTTCCTTCCTCACACCCCTCGCCGGCGGTCGACTTACTGACCACCGGAGTCAGGGTACTTTTTTTGGACGGATTGGCTTGCCAGAGAGTGAAGGTCTGGGCATCGTAGTCCACCATCAAGTAGGCCGAAGTGAAGAAATAGCGGCCAAGGGTGGCAGGGTTGGAGGCTACCGGGCTCATGAGAATTTCCTTTTGTGACTGGTTGACAGTGCGTGCGCCGGTGTCGAGGAAATCGACGTGTGGGACGATGAATTGGTTGTTGGGGATGCGGACTCGGAGGCCCGAGGAGAGAATGAATGTGACGTCGCCGTCAAAACTAATGATTTGGTATTAGTGGATGGCGGAACGGAGTGGTCTTGAGCTGGGGCCAAAACTTACAATGGCTGAGCGACACCCGTCATGTTGATCACTCGGGCGTCCCTGTGCAGACCGAACGACATGTTTCTCTCCCACAACCCCGTCACAACCTCAAACCTGCTCAGGACATCTGCAGGCCCTTCCCACAGCAGCTGCCGCTGGGGAACGATACAGCATTTCACTGCCGAATTGCTCGACATGATGCTGGTTTCGGTGCCATTCCGGAAATTGACCATCAGATTTGACACTGTCACCTTCATCCCCGTCCAACAGCCCGTCTCCTCGCTATAATCCAGAGGCTGGGTGATGTTAGTTCCGAGCACCTTTTCTTTGTCATAGCCTCCAAGCACAAGCGAACCATCCATGTCGGTGCTCGGGCTGCCAGTCCACATTCTCCCCCAAAAGATGGACCAGACTCTCGATGGGATCTGACGCGCCGCGACGAGCGCGTTGAGATAGGTTGAGTTGGAGCCCAAACCCAGCGCGTGCAGGGTTGTGTACCCTCCATCGTATTGCTGCCGTGGGATGCCAATGGGGAAGCTTGTGGCGTTTGTGCCATTGGCAGCGAATAGTTCTGTACCAGCAAGACACGTCGAAATGAGTTTTGGTACTCCAGGTTCTGAACCCTTGGTACCGATCTCTTGGGTGGCGCCTCCTGAGGCAATCAGACCTGCTTGTGTTGTGAAGCTGGGTGACTGCGTTTCAACGTAGTTTCCACCTCGACGGATGCGACATATTTCCTCATTCCACACAACGCGGGGATTGCAGAATGCTTGATCATCGTAGAGAATATGTATTGTTCAAGTCCCTGTAATTTATGGGTGTTTCAATGATAGTGCTCTTGTTACACACCGGGAATTGGGGAGGAGAACGGGTAACCTACGGCCAGGGTATAACGACGATGCTCTGCGGCGGAGTGCCTACTCTCGCGGGTATCCCTCTCATGATGGAGTTGGGTATGGTCACGTCAACTTGTGTATCAGTGATAGGAAGGGCCAACGGTAGCGGTAGCTCGGAGCCACATGCCGCCCCTAGTACACGCCCTGCGCATACGACGGCGAGGAGGCCCCATGTCTTTGTGAACATGCTTTGGATGGTGGCACAGGGGTTTGGCGCCGAAGGGTTGGACAGCATCGGTGTGTCTGTATTCTAGTCGGGGCGGAAGCAAGAAAGAGGAGCTTACTCGATGCCGAGGCAAGAAAGAAGAGCTCACGCGTCAGTGGAACATGGGCACAGGGACGAGAGATGTATCAAGGCCCGGCAAAGGAAGTGCGACGAGGCCATCCAGGCATAAAGAATTCCTTGCGGACGACCCGGCATGAGATGGTTCAGGATTTCCTTGGCCTCTTTACCCCTGTCCGTCTGATCTTACAGCAGACAGGCGCGCCATTCCGCTGTGGCACACACGCGGTTAGATGGCGGCTGTTAGAACCCGGCGTGAGGCTCGGGTTGGACTGAACGATCCCATTGGTGAGTTCGGGGTCTGGGCCGCTGCCAAGCGGCGAGAGGGCGACACGGCAAGTCCAGAGGCTCGGTCAATGGCGTCTGCAACAACTTCGATTTTGGCACGCCAATCAAGCGCAGCTCTGAGACCACATCAATCATAACCACGCCCGAAAGCGACATGGAGCTTGTTATTTTCGGAAACCAGCTCGCTCACGATGCCCAGCCCCTTTGCACCGAGCGTGAGAGTAACTGCAAGGCAGCCTCTGAAAGCCTGGGAATGCTAAACGGGGAAAAGCAACGCCATGAGAAAAGTAATTACAGTTTTGTTTGTCATTTGTTTTTTCATTTGAGCCCCAGTACCAGCCGGATGATATCCCCCTCGTTGGGATCAGAGTCCAGAACCTCTTGAAGAAACAAGTTCTTTTTCTCTTGACGGACCTGGTTTGTCACGGCTTTCACCTCTTTGCTGTACTGTGGATGTTTGCATGCAAAAAGCAGATCGGCATAGTCTCCGAGTTTGCCACGTCCGTAGGACTGAGACTTTGCCTCAACGAGCGAGCCAACCTTCATGAAACGAACCCCGCTCCTACCGCCGCCGACGATCTGCACCAACTCGGTTGTCGCGTTGAGGTCTTGCGGCATGCCATGGCCCTCGGACCTTTGCCACTTGAGATCGATTTGGACCTCCTGGTGTCCGACTCGCACAAAGGTCCGAGCGACACCGCCTAACCAGGACATCTTGTTGCGAGGTCTCGTTACACTATTTGAGGGGAACAAGTCGCAGTCAGCGCTGAGTGATGCAGCCAACGAGCATACCTTGAACATGAAGCCAGATTTGCAGATAAGAGATGGCAGGGGGAGCAAAAATGGCGGAAGACGCAAGCCGGAACTAACCACTCCTCTTCGTTCAACAAATCAAATGTAGCTTGAAGGCTCTGAGTGCCAGTGACGGCCCGCTCGGCATCGTCTGTCGTTCGGCCCGAGCCACGCAGGTAGAAGTTCATGCCTCCCATAAGACCATAAGGGAGCTGGTGGGCGTTGAATATATCGGCCATAACTTGCAAGGCCTCCCTCTGTTGATCCGGGGTCGCTTGTGTGGCAGCTTCCTCAAGATCGTCGAGGTGAGCCGGCGAATAGTACCGGCAGGGCATCGTGGGGTCAGTTCCTCCGGCGCGGACGCGGGAGACGGAGGGGTGAAGTTGACTCGGCCGATGTCGATGCGATGCAACGTCTTGTTGACCCATATCGTGAGTGGTTGTGAAAACGACGTTGGTCAGCATGAGGAGATGCAACCAACCGTGACATGCTGGATCTCAGAAACTGGGCCAATGAAACCCAACAGGCACCCGACCCTCGCCGACACACGCAACAATCTGGAGCCGTTGTGTGAACTTGATGGTGTAAAACTGAATGGATTCGAGTTTGGCAAGGTACCTACTTAGAGAGGGTTTCATTTTACTTTCGACGGAATACATCGGATTGTACTGTATTGCACGGGCACGGGGATGCTGCCAACGAAGCAGTGACGACGCCCGCTCTGGCTGCTTTTACTCCACTCCACGGAACATCTATGGGGTGAAAGCCCACGGAGGGAGGTCAAGGGCATGCGTATTGAGCCCATACAACAGGGTCGCTTCTCCTATACCCACTGGGTTAGAATTAGGTCCCCAGAGGACCTGAGAATGAAAAGCCGCCCTCTGCCGCATGATTTTTCTTGCTAGCCACGAGATCCGCATGATAAGATTCCACAAACTGACCGCAGGTAGAAAAACCTTGTGAGTGGTACCTTACCCGTCTTAAATTCAGAACAAATGACCTATCACTACCGATCTCGAGTCAAAGAAGTCGACCCAAAGCGAGCAACACCTCAACTGCCAATTAGAGGAAGCACATATAGTTCGAGGAAAGCAATATCTTTTTGGTTCAGCCGGACACATGAGCAGCTGCTCAAGTCGCATTTCTGCACCCTAACATCCCATCCACTTCCCGCTCAAACCCAAAACCACATTGCCGCAAACGGGTTCCCGCCCTAGGTCGTCACGGGTTAGCCATTCTGTTTCACAGGTTGATATGTGCGGAATTAGAGAAGGGATGGGCAAGGGCGAGTTGGGCAAAGGGGACTCTGTTGGTTGGAGACGACTGGAGCAGAGCTCGGTACCTGAACAAATGCTCCTTAGCTCCGATTTCTGTGACAGGTCGGAGTCATGAGGACTTCCGAGATTCCTTGCGCCGGTAACGAGATTCCGGCGTTGACGTGTCTGCACACGCTCGTCAGCAAAACATTGACAGATGTAACATGAGACGAGTACCATTCGGGCGCCATTCGATGGAATTCTGCACCCAGGCGCTGTGAAGTCCAAACCAAACGAGGAACAGGAGGGCCACGGCCAGCATCAAACCTAGCACGATGGCGATCGGCGCAAGGAGTAGCCCCACGGCAAGTATCAGATCCGCGAACGTCGACATTGCGGAGACCAAAAGAAGTGGCGGAACGAGGGGTGGTGGAATTGGCGAAATCGATTCGGAGAGGAGGAATCCAAAACCGGGATCGAGTGAGGAAGATGGATCTCGACCCGGTCTTAGCCAGAGCCCATTCGCTGAACAAGTTGACCCTCGGCCTGAAACTCTAAGCTGCGAGAGTCAGGCGGTATGCGCCCGCTTGCGTTTCTATGTCGGTAGATGAGGTCATGCTATGCATTGTACAGTCATGCTGCTTGGAACTAACGCGGCACGAGTGCAGAACCCGACACAGAAGCCAAGGAACTGGCTGTTTGTGACAAACGTGAAGTCGAGTCTGGTTGATACACCATGGTTGCTGTCCCAAAGATCAAGTATTGCTTGAAACGATGGCAAATGGATGGAATCGGCCCAGAGGATGGCGACCAGAGGCACATACTTCCCGCAATCACTAGCCGTGTGGTCATGTCGAAGGACGTGCTTACATTTATTCTTCGTGTGCTTGGCTGCTCCTGCAGACTCCGCATCAAAGGGGAATCATGCGACAGACTACCTTGTTGATGAGATAAGGTATCCGTGTTGATATCACTTGTGGAATTCTATTCCATATATCGAGCCGTGTCTGCGACCTTTAGTACGTACCAGTTTCATGTCGCTGGATTCGCCTGAGACTGAAGATCCGATGTCATTTCTTGATGTCACCTTGCAATGCCATGCGCCGACCCCGCAGGTTGGTCACACAGATGCTCCAGTAAGAGTAAAAAACAACTGCAGGTATGTTGTCTGCATCTCGGAATGATCAAACTCATTGTTGCATTCTCTTACCCAACGCCAGTTGCCCCCGCCCAAAGGTTGTTTGTGTTAAACTCCAAAGTTGACCCTGACAGTCCATAAACACCAGCCTCGGTCAACGCCAGCCAAGAACAGACACCCCCTAACTCCTTGCCATTTTCGTCATCATGAACGCCGTCTCGGCAGAAAAACTGCCCCTCCCAGCGATCAGCCCGCAGAAAGCCAGGTAACCCACTCGCAACCCAAGCATACTTCCGGAAACCACCAACCTCACCGGCAACACCAGCAGGCACTCTACACCCACCCCGGTTCCGCAAGCTGCCCACGCGCCCCAACCCAACAAGCCACTTCCTCTTCCCGCCTCCTCCCCCACCACCACCACCACCACCTGCCCCCACTCAGTGACACACCTCCACTCTCACCCCCACCATCCCCACTGATCCCGCTCCCCCACCCCACGACCTCCTGGATGCCACCTTGGCTCCACCCAGCGACGCTCCTCCACCCCCACCTCCGCCACCACCCGGGGAAGGCTCCAGCTCAACCCCACCACCATCCCCGTCCTCGTCCTCCCCACACCGGACCGCTCCCGCAGTCTTGTTCCGCAGAATGGGCGGCGGAGTGGCGCTCGCGCGGTCATCGTCCACGAGCGAGCCGCGGCGCACCCATGACGGCATCCCCATCCCTGTCCCAGCCGAGCCCGGCTGTTGCTGTGGGGGTGGCGGCTTAAACGCCGTTTCCGTCGGCGGGGCGCTGGCAGGATGGGGAGGGACGTCTGCGGAACCGGTAGAGCGGCGGAAAAAGTTGTTTAGGCCACGCGAGCGGGGGCGGGATGTGGTGGGCGGATAGTGCCGCTGTTTGGGGAGGGCTTGACAAGGCGAGTCCTGCTTGCTCCGGGGGTCTTGCTTGGGGGGTGGCGGGGCGTGGACTTGTTTGGGCGGGACCGTTCTGGCTCGGTCTTGTTTCAGGCCGAGCTCTGTGGGGAGCCGTGTGGGAGGCCGCACGTCGGTGCTGTTGCTGCGGGCTCTGTTGCCGCGGGCCGGGCTCCTCATCTGCGGAGCGGGCCGTGGCGGCGACTGTGGCATGGATTCGGATCCTGGTGCCGCATCCGCGGTTGACCCGGTTCTGGCGAGGAGACTGGAGCGACGGTTGGGTGGCGGCGGGGCGGTAGGGCCGGCACCGAGGATGGGAGTCATACTTCCAGAGCTCAAGATCGGCGGCGTCGGCACGGACGCACTGATGGCATCCAGCATGTCTGCAATGGGTGTCGCCGAAGCGCCCTTACCGCCGGCGCCGATATACCCTGTTCCTCCGAGGGACCCAAACATCGCATGTGCAGCCCAGCCACTGGTCGAAGCCGGAAAAGAGAAGAGGTCTGGTGAGACGCGACCATTCTTTGTGCTGACGTTCGTTTGAGAGACGGAGCTCATGGGGTCCAAAACGTCCATACTGTCCGGCTTCATACTCTCGCGAAGCCAGGTATCCACGCTCGAGGTGGTCGAGTCCCTGCGGTTTGTGGATTTGTACCTCGAAGCGTCAGCGCCCCCGCTGTTGCCATCGCGTGCACGTGTCTCAGTGACTGGACGGGGTTGGCGGGTCTCGGGTGACACCAAAGATGTATCATCAGCTCGGAGGTGTTTCCGGCTGTCGAACGCCGTGGTGGATGCGGGTTGAGCGGCACGATGCAGATCATCGGGTCCTGGGGTTGCTGAAGTAGTCGTCGAACTCATCGACAGGTAACTGCGCTCGTTCTCGGAACCCGGTTCCTTGGATGGTGTCTCATGATGTGGCAGAGTCGTCGTGGAGAGTGTGTCGGGGGTAGGCGGGAGTGTCTGGGGACTGCTGAAGTGCCCTTGGGTCATGACTCGCTCCAAAGCCTCGCGCTTCTCCTGCTTCGTTTTCGGTTGCAGATGGTGAGCCGAAGGCCGGTTAAAGGGCGACTTCTCCTTATCCTTTCTCGCGGTCAGCGGCCTCGGCGAATTCCTCCCGGCGGCGCGGGTGCCGTCGAACTTCTCCAGACGGTGAAGGGGAGATGGGCGGATATCCAAAACATCGCCGATGTTGTGGTATTGCCCGCTGCTAGCACGGGAGCTGCTCGGCCGATGCTGCCTCGACGGAGTTGTGGTTCTGACTCTAGTCGGAGATTCGAGTGCTGACAGAGGTGTCCTGTTTGACCCGTCCCAGGGCCAAGGGCTGTTGCCGGGTGGTGACGAAAGGTCAACGGTCCTACCGCGACCGTATACGCTGACAAATGAGCTCTCGCTGAGCTCACTCAAAGCCGGGCTGGCCAACCTAGGATCTATGCGCGCGGTATCAGGCGTGTCTTCGGGTAGTCTTGGAAGGGTGAGGGAGCTCTCGCCGGCAAGGGCACCAAGGTAGACACTCCTAAGGTTCTCGGTGTTCTCGCTCCGCTCCGAGACAAAGCTTGGCATGCGAATGGGGGTTTTTGCCTCGCCGAACGGTGAAGACTCCAAGTGCGGATTGTTGCTCGGGCCTGGCGTGGTGACTGGCGATGCGATGCGAGGGTATGCGGCTCCTGCGGTTTCGACCTGGCGGACCATCTTCCTCTCAAGGAGCAGCTGCTCGACACGTCTCTCCAGCGTCAAGATCATCCCTATCGCCTCCTCGACGGCTTTGTCCCGTTTCTCGAGTTCCAATACCAAAGAGTCGTTTAGCTCGTCTCGCTCCTTGGCCTCGCGCTCCAGCTTATCCAGGCGGTCCTCAAGGGCGGTCTGGCGCTCTCGCCGATGGTAGAGCTCGAGCTTGAGGTCAAAGTTCTGCTTGTGCAATGTGGACAAGGTCTGCTCCATCTCCTTGACGCCCAGGCCTTTCTTTTGCTTCGCAGGGTCGTGGCCTCCGCTGGACCCGGTTCGGTGGCTGCCGGTGGGGGAAGGGCTCCGCACATGTCTGGAGTTGGTGGAGGAAGACAGCATGTCGGTGCTCGACCGGGATGAGACGCGGTCGCTCTCTTCTCGGCGTGATCGTTGGAGGCGTTCTTGTAGTAGCGGTGATATGGGGTAGACGGGCGAGGATTTGGGGTGCTCGGTCGGGTTGGTGCGGTGTGCCCTCGACGAGCTGTTGCTGCTCCTGGAAGGCGCACCGTAGAGGTCCATCTTTGGCGAGGATGGGTCCTTGACTCCTTGGTGAGCCCGGGAGAGGAATTGAGATGGTTCAGAATGGTAGAAAAAATGGCAAAACAAGAAAGGAAACGTGTCAGAAATGGACAGACCCAAAGCTCTCTGGGCAGGCCGTGGTAAACGCAGCAGCAATGTGCATTCCGTCGCGGTAGTTCGCGGTGTTCGTGGGGAAGAGCTGGAATTGGCGTGGGGACCTCAAAGTGCTTGCAGGAACTGTGCTGAGCTGCGGTGGGTCTAGCACCAATTTGGGCTAGTCTCAGCGGGAGGCAGCAGCAGGTGTGGGTGGACCTGACCCTGGCCGACCCCAGAAACTGCCTGCTGTTGCAAGGGTCCGCCTGGGAACCTGGAATCTTTAGAAGCTTTCCGGAATGGTAAATTCAGAGAAGCCCAAGCTCCCGTCGCTTTCATTCCGTTTCGCGTCGACTTCAGACCTGATTCAGCAGCCGATGCAGCTGCTCGAGTCTATGACGGGTTCCGTCGTTGCAGCATGTGTCGATGTTCTTTTTGAAGCCCTTCGTGGTGTGTGCCTTTTTCTTTTCCTGTCCCCAGCCTCTCACAGCCCGCCCCTCTGTTTCCAACGACAAGGGACGGATGTGCCTGCCAATCAGCAGCCCCATCACCCGCACCCAGCACACCGGGAATCGGTTCCAGATGGAACCAACATCCAGGGACACGGCTTGGGATCAGGGGACCTGCAACGGAAAGGGGCCCGAGCCCTGATTCGTTCCCTCGTGGCCATCAGATTTGGCTCTCCTCCCCGACTTCGCTCCTCGACACGGCAATTTGTTTCGAGAGCCAGGGATGGAGGATGTTTGAAGGGACGGGCGCCTCTGCTCAGCAACAAGACTTGTTTGTACCTTCAAAGTGGCCCTCCCTTCGGAAACAGAACAATTGTCGCCTGCAAGATCTTCTTCGTCAACTCCACGTCTTGGCGCTGCCGTTGGTTGTTTTCCATCCGCAAATGCGACAGCTTGTCGGCCGGCTGCGCGTTATTTTCGTGTCCCACAAGATCTGGTGCACCAAAGACTTTTTCCTGTCGCGTCCGTCCATCCGGTTGGCAATCAGCGCCCTGCGCTCCCTGCGTCATGCAGGCAGGGTCTCCACATGTTGAGGCGGTCAGCCAAGTTAGCCAGTTGGCGTTGCAGCAAAGTCATCTCACAGTGCAATCGGAATAAGCCCGGACGAGTCGAAACAAACTGATGGCTCTGGTTAAGACTTTACAGCAGCGCAAGATCGTCAAATGGCCTTGCGTTGTTGCCCAACCCACCCCCCATCTTCTCTTTGATGACGTTTTTCGTGAGTTCCATCAGACTGTCTCCGAGTTCTTCGCTCTGGGACAAGTCGCTACCCTTTTCAGGAATGGCGGGTGCACAAAGGTACTGGCCTGACTTGTCAGCCATCGTGGCGGCAAAGACAGTGGGCACTGCGCCCTCGAACTGGTCCTTCTTGAACGGCTCCAAGCCGTGCGACATGGCGTATCCCCCGAGTGGAAAGCTGCATCGAGCGTTAGCAGTGGATATCCGGAGGAGGCAGAGCGTCGGGCACTCACGCCTCGAAGATGTCTGTCCTGCTCTGCTTGGTGCTCACAAAGCCGGGATGTGTCGCATTCATCAAGACATTCGGGCTGCCGTTCTTGGTCACATTTCGATCAAACCATCGCGCATACAGAATGGCCGCGAGCTTGCTGCGCCCGTACTGCTCGTTCAGGCCGACTTCAGCGTTGATTTCGTCCAGGTTCGCAAACTTGGTATCGCTGGGGGCCTTAGTGTGGATGTTGCTGGCCTGGTTACTGATGCGGACCACGTTGCCCTTTTCCGCCGTCCGCTTCATCAGTGGCAGCAGGTAGCTCGTCAGGATGGCGTGGCCCATGTGGTTCACGGCCATATGCCGATCAACACCATAGTCGGTCAGCTCCGCTGGCATGATCCCTCGACCCGCGTTGTTGATGAGTATGTCCAACCGTTCAGTGTCGCGCGTGATGGCCTCGGCAACTTCTTTGACCCGTGGCCAATCACTCAGGTCGCACTCCATCCAGAGCGTGCGGTCAGCCTGGGATTGGCCCAGCTCCTTTGCGATGGCATCCTTCGCACCTTCTACAACTTCCCTAGACACAGAGAGGATGTAGAGTCTCGCGATGTTGTGCTTCAACAGCGTGTAAGTGACCCCGAAGCCAATGCCCTCGCTGCCTCCAGTCACGACAGCCACCTTCCCGGAGAGATCTGGGCAGTCATCCAGCTTGAACTGGTGCGAACCCAAGCGCGAAGCTGGTCCGCCGAAGTTCTCGGCGATTGTATTCTGGTAGCGTGGCTTAGCCCGGTGCTCGACTCCCAATACAGGAGCGGTGCGATACCTTGATTTCTTGCATGCTTGGAATCGAAGGATACGGGGATGCGGTCTTAGAAAGTTGCCTTCCCCAAGATCGGCCGGCCGGGGCACAACAAACGACATGAAACAGCCGTGAGTGCTGTGGGCGCCGGCAAGGAGTCAGGCTTCGAAGAAAGACATGGGAGGAAAACCGTCCCCGAGCCATTGATGCGAGAGATAAACATGGAGAGATACGCTACCAGCTGGTTGGGGCACGTCTGGGTTTATTCTTCTCTCCAAAAATGACGGACAGTAGTCAGAGATGACGTCTATGATTGCATAGTCCCACCCATGGAGGTGTCCTCAGCATCACCGTGCGGCGGGCAAATGACTCGGGCCTTGCTTGAGGCATACTTCATTGTACCACTCAAGCAGCGGTTACAAGACAGGTTTAATCAGTATTCAGTAGCTCAGCGATTCTTCTTTGGCTGTGATTGCCGCCCACCTTCGGAAACCGAGGAGAGCATTTCCCTGGCTTCCCAGCTTCCTGGCTTACATCGTTTGGGCGGTCAGCTGTAAGAATGTGTCAGTTGAAAGCCACAGAGACGCCCTCGAAAGCATAATTACTCAGGCAACCTCCCTTGCAGCTTTATCACAAGGGTTATGACCTGCCTGCTCACTCCATGCTAGAGACATATATCTCGAAAACCACTTGAACATGCGGTTTGTTGCCTGAGCCTTGCCGATAAACAGCCCGATCCAGTTCTGGAGCCTCACGCGCATTAGCTGCGAACGATTCTGGGGTCAAAATGCACAAGAGTGGCACGGTTTTCGCGCTTCTTCATCAGGATCGCACAGCCACTTTTGCGGCCCTTTGCGGCCCGCTAAGTCCAGTTCAGGTTGGCCTCCAGTCGCCGCTGAGTGCCCTGCAGGCTTCGTCCCTCTCATAACCTTTCACTGCCGACCGAGACTGCTCCAATCACGGGGATGTGCAATGCACGTCAGTGGCCAAGGCGAGCAGCCGCAGCGCGGGGCGCGAACCGTGCCCGAGTGTCGTGCAGGTTGGAGCCTCGCGACAAAGTTGGGAACGACCGTGCCGCTCGGGGCTGGGTTCTAACTGTGGCCATTCTCTTGCCTGCATTGGTCGCCCGCTGGGCCAGCCGCCGAGGGAGCTGCAAGCCCCCTGCGCCTGAACATGCAGTGTCGCCTTCTCCACTCAACATCTCACCCGTCATTGGAGGGGGGCCGTTCCTTGACGAGCCTTGTGCCTCCGGGAGGGTGCATTTTCGGACCGTCCATGTCGAGAATCCACCCTCAGCGCGGCCCGCGCAATCTCGAAAGCTTGAAACTGTGCCCCGAGTGGGGCCTGACCCCCGGCACACGCAGCAACGAGCCTTGTTGTGGGATGACTTAAGTCCTCTGCATCTCCCAGCAAGGCTGAACGAGAGACACAATGCCGGAAGCAGTCAGCCAAGATGGCTCGCCGCTCGGGGACACATCACCGAGCTCCTCGGCCCCTCGCAAAAAACAAGCGACAATCGTCATTTACCAGCAAGCTCAACCCCTCGGCGTATGATCCGGAGAACTTCCCTCCAACCTGTCGATCAGCACTGCCCCACACGCCAGCGGCAATCCGAGACCACGTAAAGCATTACTTTGCTTGCATCGACATCGCCGAGCGCGTCAAGTTCTTCGACCTTGACCATGAAATCTGGAAGTACGAGTATGAGGTTGAACTTGAGAATGCCCGCGCCTCTGTCGGGATTACAACAGATGATGAGGTCGCCAAGAAAGAAGCCGAACGAAGAGTCGCGGCAACCCGCGCAAGTGTCGCTGTTGCCATCGAAGCTCAGTATCGGCGGACTCAGATCCTGCGGAAAGCCCTTCGAGCACCGCGTGGTGAGACCACCGCCCAAGCCACAGAAGGGGCTCAACCCGACGACAAGGCGCCTGCAGGGACCATGGATCTCGTGCGCGATGTCGAAAGTAGCGGCGGCAAATGGAGGTCGTCTCTTCAATATCAGAAGGGGATTGAAGAGGTAAAGAGATGGAAACTGGCATGTGGCCGCCCGCCGGCCAGTGAGGATGCAGGGTCCGATGGAATGCCGCCTCCTAATTCGATGGAGGCCGGACGAGTACGAGCTCGACAAATCATTGCAGACACAGGGCGACAGCTATCCGATGACCACGATGAAGCTGATTACGTCCTCGAACGAGATATCAACGCATATCTTATACAGTATACTCGGAAGGAGGAGGACCAAGGACAGTCGCCTGACTTGATGCCGAGCTTGCCGAGCTCCAGGACGCCCACTCTCGAAACACTCGAGCAGACGAACCAGTCGCCTGCCGACGGCAAAACATCGACCTCGCAGAGGCTTCACGAGGGTCGTCTGAGACCCATCGACGAGAGTTTGGATGATTGTCGATTCAAAGGCAGATTCCCCGGCCAGCGGCTCTCGATTGAGGCTCTTTTGGGCGACCCTGCCACAGGGTTGCAGTCCAATATGAACATTCTCTCCAAGGATCGGTCCCAAAAACTGGACGACACGAGGATTCGGTACTTTCATATTCCTTCCAATAACATGGAGGTATGCCGCTTTGTTACACTCACAACAGGCTGACCAGTGCTGACTTGGAATTCTGCGCAGTGGGTAGAGGTGCGTTGATGAACCGTGACGCCTGTTTCTGTCCCCTTCCTGTACAGCCGCTTACCATCCATGGCCAGCGAGCGATTGCTGCGTACTACAACGAGAAACGCCCTAACCTGGGCAACCACTCCCGAGACTCTTATGGCAGAACGCAGACCCAAATGCTTCTCAGGCCACAGTTCTGGCGGGGCCAGCAACATGTTTCTCGGAGCGACACGGTCCATGCAAGACATATGCGGCCTCTCTGTGAGCGAGTGTCCTCTGGTAAGTCAATCATCATAGCTGCGAATGGGCGGTGTCCATCCCGAGTCCCTCGACGATTGTTGTTCTAACACCAAGCTCAGCTGTGGACGAGATCGAGGATAACCCCAAGAACATTGTTCTCTTTGTGAGTGGAGACAACTGCCACCTAACCGTCTGCTCGGTGACTAACAATGCCACAGATGCCATACCTGCACTGGGAGACGGACCGCATGAGGATCACGGCCGCCAAGACGATTGAACGTGAAACACTGCTCCAGAGCGAGAAAAGGCAGGCAAGAACTGACCAAAACCGAGCTGATCGAAAAGCCCAGAGGAAAGGGCTCTCAAAAGGCACAACGCCCATCACACACCCTCAGAACGCGCCAAGCGGCAAGTTACGTCGGTTCAACAACGCAAAGCCAAAAGGTTCTGGTACCACCGGGGATTTCTTTGCCCAGTTTGTGGGTGTCGACCCCAACAGTGATCCAAATGCGCGGCTTCTTGTGGAGAGTCCCCTTGGCCAATACCTTCTCGATGCTGCTCGGTTGCACCAGGCGATGTCTACTTACCGAGACCAGCAGATGTTGGAGAAATACTTGTTCAAGGATCCTCCGCTCCACCCTCGTCGGACCCTGGATCAGTCGTACTACTGGACCTTGAATACCACAAGGGAGCGGGACCGGGATCAGGTGGTATATCGTGGGACAAGTATGAACCTTGAGACGAGCCACAGATTGCTAGAGCCGCCTCACGTCAAGGAGACGAATGCGATGAAGAAACTTGTGAGCGAGGTCTGTCGGCACAAAAACAGCGAGAAGAAGACTGAGTGGCAATGGACGGGTCACCACCAGATGACCGATGAGCAAGGTTGTATCCATTGCCGGAACGATATCCGGAGGATTTCCCAGCTGGTCATGGTCGACCAGCTCTGGATGTGGGTCTTGGACGAACAAACCATCATCACTTCGTTCCCCAGACGGTACGGGTTCAATAAGCACGACTTTTCTGGTGTTCACCGATCCATTCGTGAACGGCTGCAGTCGGCCCGCAAGAACCAGATCAGGTCTGTCTACGACTTGGCTCTCATCATCTTGGATGAGTGCTCCAACACCTTCTTTGACAGGATCAAGACGAACGTAAGAGCTTTGTGACCATTCTATGTTCTTATCTGACACAGAGTAGGACAGCCAGCCGCAGGTCATGGACATCTTCTCGGAAGCCATTGGCAAAGTGGTCAGTATTCACAGTCTTACCCCTGAAAGAACCCCTGACCCTCGAGCCCCTGAGTCTGACACTGAGTGTCTTGCCACCACAGACCAACAAGCACACCCTCTACTTCCAACGTGTCTGGGACTGGGCGTCTGAAGCTTCAGCAATCTACCGCTCCAAGTCCAAGCACACCAACTCTTCGACACTACATGGCCGCATACTTGACATCTACCCGGAAGGGAAACTTCAGCAGGAGATCAAGGACATCATCGACGAGCTGGACATCATGTTGCACATCTACAACAAACAGCGGGAAGTCATACGGCGGTTTTGCAAGCATGTCGAGCATATCTTCGATCCGGACGGCAGGTGGAAGGAGGGCAGCGTCACGCATGCTGTCACAGGCGACCAACAAAAACAGCCGGGCACAAAGGAGAGCGCCGATGAACAGCGGCGGAAGCAGCTTAGCTGGTTCCGGTCACAGTCCCAGGAGCTTCTGGCCGATGTGGATGACCGGATAGGGGAGCTCGAGGGGCTGAGAAAGGCGGCAGGCAGCACTGCGCAGAGCGTGAGTCCACCTGCCCTCCGTACCAAGTAGGCGTTTGCTAACTTGACTCTGAAGGTTACCGAACTGCTCTCGCTCAAGCAACAACAGGCAAGTGTGGTGCAGGCGTGGGAATCCGTCAAGCAGGCCGAAGAAGCAGTGCGCCAGGGGCGGACGATCATGGTGTTTACCATCTTCACCATCATCTTTCTACCTCTTTCCTTCATGTCTAGCGTTTTTGGCATGAACAATATCGAATTCGGCGACAACACCACGCAAACTTTACTGGGCCAGTTCACACTGATGTGTAAGTCAAGCCTGTTTCCACCCGCAAACAACCTTTGTTCGGTCACTGACAAGACATACCCAAGTCCCAATCTCCCTTGGAGTAATAATATTCTCCTTGTGCATCGCCTTTTCGTCCCTCATACGCGCCATCATCCATTCGGCTACGCATCTCGTCGTCTACTGGCTGCTCGTCAACACCGGAATCTACCGCGTATGGCTGACGGTGAGCGAGACGCTGGAAGCGCAGAAGCTGTTGCGGGCGACAGAAAAGCGCGTGGATGAGATGAAGCAAAAGGTACGGCAGGCCAAGCTGGATGCTCACAGGGCGAGGGCCGCAAGAAAGGAGCAATGCGCAAAAAAGGAAGAGGAGTGTAGAGGAGGGCAGGTCAATGAAGGGTTGGAGGGGTCTCACGAGAATGTTGGGAGTCAACAACAGGGGGCGGGGGGTGAACAGGAGAAGAAGGCAAAACGGCGGAAACATGCGAGAGTATCCTTCATGCGAGTACCGGGTGGAAGAGGTGCAAGAATCTCTCGTTTGTTCTCGTCTGATGGTGGATCTACCCGGACCCAAGATAGCAATTCGGCGGAAAGCTGTGAGAATGGAGTGTTGAGGCCAGGAGATCAATATGTTTGAAAAGATTTGAGTTGCTTGGGGATGAGAGGAGCAGGTGAGGCGGCTTGGGTAAGGGGCGTCCAGGGGTTCTGTTTGCGAAATTCGTGTATCAAGTATAAGACTACCTTACCTACCTTACCTTACTTTGGCTTCTGGGTCACTCAAGGCTGGCGGCCGACGTCTATGACTGCACAACATCATTGCCAGGCCCGGCAACCACCTCCTCAATAATCTCCTCGACCCTCGCCAACGGGTCCATAGCCTCATTCTCCCTCTTCAACTCCATCGCGCGCTGCTTGTAACGCGGCTCTGCCAAGATCTTGTCCACTCCCTCCCTGATCGCCTTCTCATCGGGCCTCTGCGCCCTCAGGTTCACCGCCACACCAGCCCACTCAGCACGCGCAGATGTCTCCGCCTTGTCAGTGACGAGGCCAGAGCACACCAGGGGCACGCCGTTCATGACGCTGTGGATGAAACCGTTGTAGCCGGCGTTGCAGACAAACACGTCGGCGTAGGGCAGCAGCGCGTCGTACGGGAAGTAGTCCACCACAATAGCGTTGTCGGGAATGTTGACGCCGTCGTCGAGTTGTGCGCCGCAGGTGCCCAAGGTGGCAACCACGATGAGGTCGGACCGGTTGGCGAGGGCGTTGATGGTGGGAATTACGAGGTCGTCGTAGACGCGGTGGACCGTTCCCTGGCTCACAAAGACGAGCTTCTTCTTGTTGGGGGAGCTGTCGGGGAGAGCGGCGTTCGCGGTGATGGTGGACCACCATGTGGGATAAGCGAAGTCGTCGCTGAGAGTCTTCGGGGGCAGGCCGCCGATGAGGCGAAGTTGGTGCTTGCTGGTGTGGATGGGGTACTCGAGGCTCGGGCTCCTCGTCATGACGGTGACTTTGCCAAAGCCCAGTTGTATGTCGAACAAGTTTCCTTGGACACGGCGCGTGGCACCGAGAGCCTTGTACTGGTTGTTGTAGTACTCGACGAGGCCCGCGGTGACTGGCTTCGCCTGGTCGCAGATGGACCGCCAAAGGGCAAGGTTCTCTGGCGTGGGATCGTAGGGCAAACCTGGACCATACGGAGGAATGCTGCCATCTGTTGCGGTAAAGATGGTTGTGTGGAAGTTGATGACCTTTGGGAAGGACGAGTACCCTTGTGGCAGGGGCGCGCCATAGAGGAAAGGGCCGACACCCCCGAACATGAGTTCGTGGAGCAAGATGACTTCGCTATGGGGGTGCTCGCGACGGACTTGCTCAAGCGTCTCCTTCAGAACGCGGTGAACTGACGGAAGGGATGCGCCGAAGACATGCTCCAATATCCACAACTCATCATGCTCACGGCCTGGCGGAGCTGAAGCGACGATTTTCTCCCAGTGGAAGGGGTTTTCAATGAACTCGGCTCCTATCTTTTCGATCGAAGCCTGGAAGTCGGAGCCTGCGAGAAAGTAGATCCTGTACCCCTTCTTGATGAGGTGCTGGGAGATTTGAATGAGTCCTCCCGTGTGGCCCGCGGCATTGAAAGCAGCGGCAACCAGGATCGGCTTGTCTTTCGAGACGGCCATGCTGTAGTGTTTGATGGTGATGGGGCAAAGCTAGCTCAAGTTGCAAATGACTCTGTTGTTGGACTCCCGCTGCACCTATCATCATGATGGTACCACCGCGTTATATCCTCCGGGGAGGAACTGGAGCTCTAGACCGCCGGCATTAGTGCCCACCCACAGGTGTTAGTGCTCACCTACAACACAATCCTACGATCCTTCGACGGCGAATCGACGCATCACGCAGCGCCGACACAAGCCAACAACTCCCATTTGGATATCGTGCTTTTGACCAAGTGGAGCGTGGCGTTGACGCCGTCACGGGATGAGAAAAGTGACAGAAAGTTCTCCAACCAGCGGCAGAAGCACTATCTCTTGCCACCCTACAGAAAGGGAGCTATTCCAACTTAGAGAGAATACGAGATGGTTTTATTGGATATTGTGACAGGAAGCATGCCGCGGGCCAAAACCAGTGTGTCGACAACGTCGCCGTCCCCGACCAGCCGGGTCTGGTCGTCTGGATGTTCAGCCGACAGGTAAAAGAAAATTCCAGGATTAACACATACAGTTAGTTGGCTATCGACGTTCTGGCAGAGGGCTTCTCTGGGATTGTCTGGTTCCTGTCGACTTCGGACTTCGGTTGACCGCAGCGTCGATGACTTTACTGAAGGGTTGCAGCGGAGTAAATCCTCCGCACCTCCAGATACCTATGAAAGCATCACGAGCAAATACTAGGCTGTTTTAAACCCAGCAAATATGGTGCATCATCAATGCCATCCGCAATGCACTCCCACCCCTGTTCAACTCATTTATTGGCATCATGCTGCTGCCCAAACCTGAGTCCTCAGGACAGTACCTTAAACAGTAACCACTGGGAACGTCAAAATCTCCATGGAACAGCACCAAAGGTACGAAAGGCGTTAGAACTGTCCGTAGAGTATGATTTTGACTGACTCAAACAGTGTTTCTGGTTTTCTTTTTTTTTTTTCTTTTTTTTTGTTGTTATGTCTCTAGATGAAATCTGGGTTGTTGAGGTGGTGGAAGTCACTGTTCATGCAGGACCACGACCCCTGTCAGAGGAGCTGTGCCACACAAACAAGCAGTGGAGTGTGGAGCGCAAAAGGGTCATGAGGGTTTGCCTGACTGCGCCACTGTGGCTTTCCGCCAGCCCCTGCACCCCATTCGGTGGTGCGCGCAAGCTTAATTGATCACGGCCGAGACGCGTCGAGCGCGTTTCCCTTGTGCTCGCATTCTCGCACGCAACCACTTCAGCAACCACCAAAATTAACAACGGCCCCAAGACCCAAACGACAAGCCACAGAAACGTGCCACAGTCCTCAAGATGTCTGACTTTGAGGACGAGATGGACATTGATGTCCCGCCCAAGGATATCACATTTTCCTCAGACAACACAGCCAAGGGCAAGCGCAGCGCCGCGAATCTGCCGGTCGAGGCCGAGGACAGCCTGCCATGGTCAGCACACCGATGAAAGCTCCTGGTGAATTCCTACTCACGATGGAACAGGGTTGAAAAGTACCGTCCGGTGTCCCTCTCCGACGTGTCGGGCCATCAAGACATCCTCGCCACGATCAACAAGTTCGTCGACACAAATCGGTTACCCCACCTGCTGCTCTACGGGCCCCCGGGCACCGGCAAGACCTCGACAATCCTTGCGCTAGCTCGCCGAATTTATGGCGCCGATAATATGCGCCAGATGGTGCTCGAACTCAACGCCTCTGATGACCGCGGCATCGACGTCGTGCGCGAGCAGATCAAGACCTTTGCCTCGACCAAGCAGATCTTCACCATGGGCTCGTCGGCCTCGCGGACAGGAATCGCCGGCTTCAAGCTGATCATTCTCGACGAAGCCGATGCCATGACCAACACGGCACAGATGGCCCTCCGCCGCATCATGGAAAAATACACGGCCAACACGCGCTTCTGCATCATTGCCAACTACTCCCACAAACTCAGCCCAGCCCTGCTCTCGCGGTGTACCCGCTTCCGATTCAGCCCGCTCAAGGAGCAAGACATTCGTGTTCTGGTGGACAAGGTGGTTGAGGAGGAGAACGTCAAAATCACACCCGATGCGATCGAGTCCCTGGTGCGGCTGAGCAAGGGAGACATGCGTCGAGCACTGAACGTGCTGCAGGCGTGCCATGCATCAAGTACGTTTCCGCCGGTGCAGTCTCTCGGTGCGCATACTGACCAGACCAGGCACACCGCTCCAACCACGCGACGGCCCAAAAATCGAAGAAAAGGACATCGTGCGCGAGACCATCACAACACAGACCATCTACAACTGCGTTGCTGCGCCCCCACCAGATGCCATCAAGAAGATCCTCAACACTCTACTTAGCACAAGTGATGTCACGTCGTGTCTCTCAACCATCAACACCCTCAAGGTGGCCCAGGGGCTGGCGCTGGCCGACATCATCACCGCGCTGTCAGAAGAGCTGGTCAAGCTCGAGGTCAAGCCCCAGGTCATGATCACATGGCTAGAGACCCTCGCAGACGTTGAGCACAGGGTGTCGAGTGGCGCGAGCGAGGCAATACAGACGTCAGCCGTGGTGGGAGCGATACGGAACGGTGTTGAGCTGATGGGGTGATGGATGCGGCTCCTCGGGGAAGAGTATGAACAGACACCACACCGTGATATCTGGGACAGCCTTGTGTCTTGGGGCCCTGGCGAGTTGGCCAGAGAATATGGTCACAGACTTCCAGCTCGCGGCTGTACGAAGTCGATACACCGGCGCGTGCAAGCTTTGCTTACCGACAGGAGCGTTGCCGATGACTTCAGAGTGCAATCTGTAGACGAATGACAGTGGATTGCTCTTCGGCTGCCCTTAGGCATCGTGAAAATGGTGTGGCCGTGTTCCCATGGCGTGATCTACCATGGCAGACTCAGCAATTGCACTGCTGTGCATCGACTGAACCCGTAAGCTGGAATGTGTCTCCGCTACTGACGAACTTCTTCATTCTTTGCACAACAGTGGACTTTCAGCGTGGAATCTGGTGCAAATTCCTGCGACGGCATTGGAGAAGTGCAAGAAGCATGATTTCAAAGTCAAACGCCGTCTGACGCCTTTCTCCCCGCGATCTAAGGTCCAGCGATCTCAGGCAGATGCAGAATGATCCTCATTTCAAACCGGGCATCACCCCCTCCGTCTTTTCATCTACTCCTCGACAGCTGGATTGGATTGGGAAAGCCGCAACAGTTAACCCAAGGGGTCCGGAGACTACACAACGCTTGGGAATTATGAGTCTGCCCAGTTTTTCAAGAACGAGGCTGGGTGAGGTAAAGACGCAGTGAAACATCGTCCCAATGAATGTCAATCTTGGGACGGGAAGAACGGTATGTATATTCTGACAAGTCCGTAAGTATGAGGCCAACCCTTTCTGATCCTTTGAGGAGCGAGCTGGCTTGTCGGTGACCTTCTGACTTCAGCAGCAACCAGGCTAGAGAGGGGTTGCACATCCATGATTCCATGGGTTGAGTCTTTGCTCACGATGATCTGATAGAAAGCCACGCAGAAGCTCCATATCAAAAGCCGGTCAGCTCGCTCATTTCTGGACCGCCATGTTATCAAACGACAGGCCATAATGAGCTTTACAGAGATGGCTAAGAAGGAACAAGCACCATGCATCGCAGAATGTAGTACAAGACATGGGGTGGTGATAGGATGGCCGCTTCAGATGATGATGAGCCATGAGAGGGAGGGTTCCGGTCAGCAATGGTCAATCTGGCAGAAGGCAGGCCCAACAGGCTGATTGCAATGCGATCCAAGGGCAGAGGGGACCGAGACGGCCAGTCTGGGTGGGAGTGTATATTGGACAGCATAACCGAAAGGCCCGATCAGACGAGTTGCCGATGCACACTTCCGGGAGTCTGTGCGGTGTGCTGGGTGCGCTCTCAATGACACCCTCCAGCCGTCCGACGGCGTCTGACCATGGCCAACTCCGAGGAGCCTATCTGACTGCTCCAAGTTTCAGTCCTGAGTTGACTGCCGCGACCCCGAGTGATTGCCGTCGAAGCCATGATGCAGCCGGCGGGGCTGGACCTGGGCAGGGCATTTGAAGGCGGCGCTCAGGTGACCGCGTCATGGCGTCTCTCGTGTCGGCAGCTCCCTTGGTCGGTTGGTCGGGCTGGGCCCCGCGAACCTAGCTCCAACCTAAATCCCGATTCAGTTCTCCGGCCGTGTTCCGGCGGCATGGCTGCTTGGTGGCGTCCTGCCAACCTGCTGGCCACCCCAGCAGCCCCATTAGCCTCCCGGGGCCTTCCCACCCTTGGCCTTGCCTCCCCCGCATTCTCAACGCCTTTTGGTGGTCTTGGCACTCGACGCTTGGCTGTTGCTCCAGCTCGTTTCGCAGCAATCGCGGGCCAAAATCATCTGCCGAAACTGACAACCTGCACCCTGCTGACGACTAGCACCGACCCGGCCAGGTTTGCATCCCTCCGCGCCAACAGCCATGGCTGACTGCCCGACGAACATCAGCCATCGTGGCCAATCCGCGTTGCTCAGATTGTTCACATCACACAGGTTCCCGTCGCACCGCACTGGCGCTCGCCGCTCTCCCATATCCACTTTGGACCACTGTCTGTTCCCGGACCCCGGTTATACTCAACCGGTGCTAGCATCACCGGCATCATTGGACGCTCATCTGCAGGTTCCACTTCCCCATACTACCCAGCCCGAGCTATCGCAGGGGCAGCAAAGTTGAGCGGGGGTTCTGGATGAAGTGATGGATCCATCCCCTGCGCTACCACCGCTAGGCCCGGTCTTATAACCACGTGCAGATTCCCTGTCTGGAGAGGCGAGAAATATCTTTTATCTCCCCACTCAGCGCCGACCACGGGCTCTCTCTTTTTTTCGGCGGTGACAGTGTCAGTTTTGCCATTGTCGTTCATCCGTGGCTTCGTCCAACCCGCCGTCCAATTCAGGGGCAACCTTCCCACTCATCCTCCAACATCATGGACCCGGAGAAGGAGATTGGTAAGTAAACAAGGCTGCATAACCCCTGCAACAAAAGTCAACAAATGTGTGCAGATTCACTGACAATGCCCAGCTCACCAAGTTGAGCAGTCTCGGATCAACTCGACCAAGGATGGCGACCTCTCCGACGCCAGCGTGCCCGACTCGGAGCTTGAGTGGTCCGAAGAGGAGGAGACGGCAATTCGGCGCAAGATCGACTGGCACACGGTACCGCTGGTGACGCTCCTGTACATGCTGTGCTTCCTCGACCGCATCAATATCGGCAACGCGCGCATTCAGGGGCTCGCTACCGACCTTGACCTCAACCAAGGCGTGCGCTTCAACTGGGTGCTCTCCATCTTCTACATCGTCTACCTACTCGTCGAAGTGCCCAGCAACATTCTTCTCAAGCGTATCGGCGGCCGGTTTTACCTGCCCTTCCTCGTCTGCGGCTTCGGTCTGGTGTCCCTTTGCACTGCCTTCACGCACAACTTCGAGGGGCTGATGGTCGCCCGCGTGTTCCTGGGGATCTTCGAGGGTGGCGCGATGCCCGGCATGGCCTTCTTCCTCAGCTGCTTCTACAAGCGCAACGAGCTGCTCTTCCGCATGGGCATCTACGTCTCGGCCGCGTCGATCGCCGGTGCCTTTGGCGGCCTGCTCGCGACGGGTCTGTCCAGGATCCCCGCATGGGGCGTGGCCTCGATGCGCATCCACACCTGGCGCAACATCTTCTTCTTCGAGGGTCTTGTCACCATCATCATCGGCGCGCTGGCCCCTATCTGGATGCCCACGAACCCGACGACCGCTTACTTCCTGAACGAGCGCGAGAGGCGGATCGCGGCCGAACGCCTGGTCCGCGAGCACAAGGCTGACCCCAACGCCGGTGTCACCTGGAAGGACGTCCGCCAGGCCATCTTCTGTATCCACAACTACACCTGCGCCCTGGGGTTCTTCCTCATCAACATTACCGTTCAGGGTCTTTCCGTCTTCATGCCCACCATCCTCAAGGACCTCGGCTGGACCGACACCAAGGCGCAGCTCTACTCGGTGCCACCCTACGTTGCCGCGTGCTTGGTCGCCATTGCCGTGGCTTACGGAAGCGACAAGACTCACCAGAGAGGCATCTGGCTGGCGTCGTTTTCGTGCCTGGCCGTCGTGGGGTTCGCCATCCTACGATGGGTCGAAACCCCAAACATCCGGTACATGGCCTTGTACTTTGTGACCGTCGGCGCGTTCCCTGGCGGTCCCGGATTTCTTTCATGGGGCATGAACAATTCTGCCGGTCCTTCAGTCCGGGCTGTCAGTTCTGGTTACATCGTCACCCTGGGTACGATCGGTGGTATCGTCGCAACGTAAGCAACCTCAATCATCCTCCCCGTCACCTACTAACCTCTTCTCAGATGGACCTACAAGCAGGCCGATGCTCCCAAATACTACACTGGGCACACCATCAATCTGGGTGGTCAGATTGCCACTGTGTGCCTGGCGATTTTTGGCATCCTCTACTGCATGTATGAGAACAAGGCGCGGGCAGCCGGCAAACGGGACTACCGGCTCGAGGGCCTTACCGAAGAGGAGCAGGAGCAACTGGGCAACAGGCACCCGCAGTTCCGGTACTGGACTTGAGGCGGATTTCGAGACCCGAGGGGAAGACGGGGTCTTGCGAGCGGGCTAAGCGAGAGTCATCCAGGTTATCTACTTCTTTTTTACATGCGACTCGGAACCCGTGGGTTTCAATAACAGGATTTTATTTCCCTGATTCCACGCTGCCATGCAATGTGAGATTGATGCGTGACGTGGGTTGTGCCCAGTTGGCTTTGACCCCTGATGTCTCCGGTTGAGTGGGGCGTTCCCATGCGTGTCAAAACTCGCAGGCAGCTTTCCGTCACGACCTTGGCCTAGCATGCAACGATCTAAAATCCGTGAATCTGGTTGTTGATAAAGATAAGAATGTATTTGCGGGTTGAGTTCAAGTCATGTAAGCCTGCTGCTGACAAGACACTTGCAGGTCTGACGACTCGGGAGGATCTCACCTCCTCGGGAAGACTGGAAGAGTGTCACACATGGAAATCCCATCATGTTTGCACTGTCTAACGTTTCAGAACTGAAGGGTCTAATTACTGATTAACATCTCCTCCCGAAGAACGACAAATTTGAGAGACGGTAGAAGTAAACCCTCCTCATTACCCCTTCACAGCATTGAACTGAACAACATTACAAGCCCATCACAGCCATCAACACACCACCAGCAACAACAGCGACCACACCCGAGGCCCAGCTCGCCGCCTTCTCAACGCCAGAGGTGACAACACTCTTGGTAGGCTTCGGCGCGCCCGTAGCCGTGCCATTGCCGCCCGGCGGGCAGTTCCCGGTGCACTTGGCCGTCGGCGCGCCAGTGGGCACGGCAATCACCAGCGTCGTGGACACGGCGCCGCCGGGGCCGCACTGCGCGCACTGGCTCGGACCGGGGGCGCCCGGGGTGCAGCCCGGGACGACGTGGGTGGTGCGCTCGCTCGGGGCCAGGGGCGAGACGGTCACGGTGAGCGTGGCCGTCTTGGTCGCGCCCGGAGAGCAGCCCGCGTCGAGGCCGGAGCAGGTGATGGTCTTGTGGATGGTGTAGGTGCCGGTCGTCTCGGGGCAGATGGCCGTGGTGGCGGTGATGACCTCGGTCGTGACGTGGTTGAGCGGGCAGTTGGTGACGGTCGGCGCGCACGACGTGATGGTGTAGGTGCGGGTGCTGGTCTGCGTGATGGTGCTCAGGGACACGGTCGACGACGAGACGGTGCTGCTGCTGCCGGTGGTGGACGAGGACGGGTGCACCGAGCCGGATGTGGTGGAGGTGCCCGTGGTAGACGAGGCGTGCGAAGTGGTTGAGGTGCCTGAAGCTGTGGAAGACGAAGAGCTCGCGGTGGTGGTGGATGAGGCGTGCGACGTGGTCGAGGTGCCTGAAGCCGTGGAAGAGCTTGACTGTGAAACTGTGGACGAAGTCGTGCTGGAGGCCGACGTCGCAGTCGATGTGGATGAGCTGGATGAGCTGGAGACCGAAGTGGTGGATGTCCCAGACATAGTGGAAGTCGAGCTGCTTGTCGAGCTGCTTGTCGAGCTGCTTGTCGAGCTGCTTGTCGAGCTGCTTGTCGAGCTGCTTGTCGTGCTTGTCGTGCTGGTGGAGCTGCTCGTCGTGCTTGTCGTGCTGCTCGTCGTGCTTGTCGTGCTTGTTGTGCTTGTCGAGGTGCTGGTTGAAGATGTGGTGGTGGTTTGCGTCTGACCGCATTTGCCAGCAATCACCGGGACGGCATTGGGGCCCTTTCCAATGGCAACAAGCTCAGAGCCGCAATCCTCGGACTGGCCAAGCCAGATCTCTCTGTTGTCCCAATCGTAGACCACATATGCAGAGCGGAGGAATGTGTCACCCAGAACCGGGAAGGCTGTGAATGTGTCAGCGCCTCATCTGTCCACCCATCTTTGCGAGGTGGGAGAAACCTACAATCCGCAAAGGCGCCCAAGACGCAGTACTCAGTGTCAGGATAGTGCCATACAAAGTCATAGAAGCGAACATTGATCACCTTGTCGCCAAAGGTGAAGTCAAGCGAGCCACCCTTCCCGGGATCTGCGCAGTCCACGGTGTACAGATCCGCGCTGGCAACGTACTGCGCCGACGGAAACGCAGCCACAAGGTTGTTGAAGATGGGAGTAGGCAGGGCACTCAGAGTATATCCGCTGTCGAGCAGCACAGGCTGGCCCTTTCCTCCTGCGGGCGCCTTGTAGACTTCAACGACGTTGCCGCTTGGCTGATTGACCGAAATGCCATCCAGGTAGACCCAGAACCTTGTGTAGCCGTCAGGCGACTGCGCAGCTGGGATGATGGAACGTTTGACGAGACTTCCCGAGTACTTCTTCACATCGATGCCACCGAAAATGACCGATCCTGGATGAAGGCGTTGGGTGTTAGTTTGTGATCCCAACAACCAAAGGATATCTCAACGCACCCCTTGCGCTGTCAAAGCCCCTCAGATCCATACTGAAAGCTCTGCTGTTGGTGAGCCCCTGCTGGGCGAGGGAGTCAATGATCAGTGGGTATTCCGAGTTCCAGCCAGAAAGCTCAGGCCCAGCTCCCATGATGCCCACGACGGCGTGTGCGCTGTCGTAGGCAACGCCAAAAATCTGCTGCGTGATCTTGGCCGCTATGTCCCGTTTGTGTTAGATCTGAATCAACATCCATCATGAACCCTCAAGCGTGCTGAAACCAGACAACAGACTTACACCCGATGCCCACATAGTCAGACACGTAGCTGAAATCGGCGTAGCCAGTGCCATATTTGACTGATCCTTCCACACCCAAGTTGACAAGGGTACTAGACGACGTAAATCGTTGTTGTGCTTGACAAAATGCCGGCGTCGTCGACTTGGAGCAGACGGGGTTCACCCAAAGTTCGGAGGAGCCAGTGTCAAATTGAACAGGGACGGACTGGCCCGGAGTTCCAAGGACGAGATTAACGGTGTACAGAGTACCCGAACGCTGGGCAATGCTGTCGGTGCCGATCTGTCTCTTGGTAATGTTCGAGTGTTTACCAAAGAGGGGGCCACCCTCCTGAGCGATGACGGGGTAGCGGATCAACCCATCCTGCTGCACCATCCGGTTGTCATCGGGAATGAGCAGACCAGAGGCCAGGGCGGCCACTGGGAAAAGAGCTGCAGAAAAACGAGCGAACGACATGGTGAGTCGTGAAAGAGTGAACGACTCAAGGGTCAAGCAACGAGTGACAAACCGAGGACGATTGACCAGGTCCTGATCCTCGAGGCCAATCCTGTGGATTACCCATTAGTTGGTCCCTGGATATTTATCAACGTTCTGTGGACTTGAGCCTCGGCCATAGCGTCATTGCCCCTGAGCCAACGCAGATCCGGCTCCGATGCGGCTCAACCCATTTCCTTCAGCCCTTCGTTAGTTGACTGCGAGTGTGGAAATTACTTGGTCAGGGATGGGGCCAATCATCCTTGTGGCGGAGTGCTCCGATCGCTTGGAGATCAGCCGCAGAGCTCCTCTTCGGCGCCAAGCCCCAAGCATGAGCCTTGCTGACGCTCGAAGCCGTGGCTCCCGTGGGAACGTGTCAGGCACTCCGGGTCACTGGTTTTTCTGCAAACGCCCTGCGTCAAGGATCAAAGGGTTCCAGCCTCCACATCCACAGCGGCTGCCCGCAGAGGCTGCCCGTTTAGGCTGCAAGTTGTGTTATGATGCCCCTGCACCTCGCACGAGTTTGTCTGCTCGCATGGTTGGCTTGATGAAAATCGGCGGGCATAGTCATGCAGGGGCATCGTCCCTGTCGAAGTTGAGCCGCATTTCTTGACAAGGCTCTGATGATGAGGGTCAGAAGCGCTGTATTGAGACTTGCTCAGAACTGCTTAAGTGGCTTCCTGCTGTGGAGGCATGGAGGACGATTCCATTTGATGGAACCATGATACGCAACTCCGCTGCTTCGTGGACTCACATTTGCCATGTTTCAACGGAGAACACAAGCGTTCACGCAGGATAAGAAGGGGTGAAAAAGACGCAAGTTAATAAGAGTTTTGACCAGGCTCCGAGTGTTGCCATCACAGTCTCGGTCCCCCTGTCGTTCGGATGATCACTGAACGTGATCTTAGGTTTCGATTGCCAATAATGAGGCTGGGTTAGTCGGCAAATGCTCCAATAAAAAGCACTGCTGATCTTGGTCAACTGTTTAGAGAGCCCCTTGTCTGGGATGTTGGACAAGAAAGGAAACTAGGTATCCAAGCAAGTTCAACTTGCCGCTGTCTGCAAGACGGCTCGCCCGCGCTTGTTCACACAACGGGAGATCGGACCTGCAATCACACCGTCTGATGCAGCCTTCCTGACGCCACATTCCCAACCCCTGATGAGCTCGTTTTCGACCAAATCACCGCAAATAGGGTTTCTTGGCATTGCATGGAAGAAGATTCTGGCTGACCGTCTCAAACTCGACTGTTAATCAGGAAACAAGCGGTCAACACCAAAGGGGCATCGATTTACAACGCTGACATTCATTTTACGGCTGTCAGCTTCATGCACCCGCACTGGCATTGAGCCAGGCCACTAGGCTACCCCTCTGCCGGTTGAAGTGACAAATTGACAATCCTGCCTGTCTAAGCAACGAGATATTGTCTCTGGATGCGGGTCTCTCTGCGCAGTTTCTCTTCGTCCAGTTCTAGCAT
Organism: Staphylotrichum longicolle; assembly: GCA_019096155.1. Taxonomy (NCBI): domain Eukaryota; kingdom Fungi; phylum Ascomycota; class Sordariomycetes; order Sordariales; family Chaetomiaceae; genus Staphylotrichum; species Staphylotrichum longicolle. The sequence continues at coordinate 15,290,714 of JAHCVI010000001.1, forward strand.
GGCGCACAACGCCGCTGGCCCTTCGTACCCATGGAACCTGTCCTTCCACTCTGATGTCAGACACGTCAGGTTCTTGCACCCCTGATCAGACTAGTCCCAAGTCCCATGCTTCTTCGCTACCTCTCCCCTCTCCAACGGACTCTTCTCTCCGTGGATTCTTGTCTGTGTCTGGAGCGCACGGGTGGTTGTTATGGTTGTAACTCGTTTGTGGGAAGAAAAAGGAGGTGAGACGGGAGCCTGAAGGCGATGGTGAGAAACGTGTTGCAATGGCTCCTCTTCTTCTTGCTCTTTCTATTTCGTTTTTTTTTCTTTTTTCTTTTCTTTTTTTTTTTTTTTTTTTTTTTTTTTTTTTTTTTTTTTTTTGTTTTGCTTGACTTTTCTTTTCGTCTCGTTTCTCCTTTTTCTTCTTATCAACAAACGACAGTTTGGCATACGCAACCCCGACCGTGGACCTTGACCATCTGATCGAGGCGTACAGGCCGGCGCCTGCCTCTCTGGATGGGAATCGACCGTTGATGCGGGCTCCTGAAGGGTGGTATCTAACGTTAGCTGGATGCCTGAGGTTAACAACTTGTCACAGTTCGCCCTGACGCTATGAGTTTGGAGGTGTTGGTGTAACCTTGACGTATTAGGTTTCAGGCTTTGATCGTGAAGGGAATAAGTTCAGCACTCTTTTGAAGGCTACCAGGCATAGATAATGCAACATCATACCGAACTGGAGCGTTGATCGGCTTTTATAACCATATATCTTCTTGTCTGCTGGAGCTGTAAGTTACCTTACCCTCTGGAACTTGTAAACTTTTCAATTATGTCGACTTGTGCCCTTTCTTGACCAAGAATATCCCTTGCATCATAAAACAGGGCTATTCCTGGCTTGCCAACTGAAGCATTGCTCTAACTTTTATGGTTCTCTCCGTTCGCATATGTCGCGGCTAAGCTAAATGTTACGCCTCATCCTCGCAGAGTGGGAGGATTGGTCACAGGGCTTCCGTCTCCATCGTCCATGTGGCTTTGCTCAGTTTTCAGTAGTTCCAATTGCGTTATTGCCTGAGATCTCTGAAGAACAAGACAAGAAACCGAAGGCCAGACCTTTTTGGCACGCTTGTCACACCTCAGGGAGCCGCTGCTGGCAATGGAATCCATTGGAATAAAGTGCCGCGTTGAGCAAAAGAGAGTCGCTCTGCAGAGCCTGCCTTAGAGATATAAAAGAAGACCCCCTTCTCCTGCATGCCCAGCCCTCACCTGGCAGCGCGCCCCTAAGAGCTGACGAAAGCGTGTCTTCACTGCAAAATGTTTTCTCCATGACACAAGTACCCAATGGTCAATTATCGCACTTCCGGAAGAATTTGCAGGCGAGAGTAGGCCATTGCGATAATTCCAGCGCCTTTTAGGGACATTCCCTGCTCAAGTGGCTGCCCAATAATTTCCACAGAGGGACTCAATATCCTTGCCACCGTCCGAAGTCCAAAAAAGGAGGGCACCATGATGGGATGAGCCAGTTCTCATGTCACGTGCACGCTGCCGCACGGACCATCACCATGTTCCTGCGCAAACACAGATGTGGCGCTCCAGCCACGCGCTATCCCCCGAAACCCACAACCCAGCCAGCTTCTGCTCCATTCGCTCATTCGTCACCTTGAACCTGCATGAAATTGACAAGGGCTGGCGACGGAGACTCCAGAATCCCCATCGCAAATTTCGACCCAAACCCCCAGCGCCGCGCGCAGGTTTTCCGCTTCTTTTGCCAAAGCCTACATCGTTTACCGCGACGCTGTGATTGAAGCAAGTACTGCGGCGACTGCGGTATGTGAACTCTTTGTGCCGCTCGGGTTTGCGCTGAGGATCGCGTTGGTCCTCGACCCCGGCCCTGCGGCTGCCCCATTGATCCTTCGTTCTCGATCCTCCTTTGTGCGCGGTCCTCAAGACTCCAACACGCAACTGATCACACTTCCGACCGGGCACTAAATACTTGCTGACCGCGATCATTTTAGCAACAAGCAAAATTAAAGATCAGCCTTGCGTTGCTGCGTTTCAGTTGCCTCCCTGCCGATAGTCTTTCGCGACTCCGACCAATATCCATTGATTTGCGACCTTTGAGTATCATCACAAATCCCCCCATTGCCAAAGCCCGACACTTGTGTGTCCGAGACAAGATGGCGAACGCAACGCCCGACATCAACTCCATCCTTAAGATGCTTGGCGGTGAGCACTGGCTAATTCGGTGGTTTGCCCGGCAACGAGTGTGCTAATGTGAGCTGCAGATGCTACACAGCGGCCCGCGACGTCGACCCCAACTCAGAGCCATCCCGGCGTCCCGGCGCCAGCGCCCGCACCGCCGATTCCCGCAGGCTATGCGCCTCCCGGTCAAAACCCCTACCCGCCGCAGCCCGGATCGTACCAACCGGCCCCCGCCTACCCATACCCTCAGCCTTCAGCGAGTGGTAGCATTGATCTCAGCACCATCCGGCCGGTCAACTCGGGCACATTGCAGCTGGCCGACGCGATTGCCAAGGCGAAGGCGTACGCAACAGAAAAGGGTGTCACTCCGTATGACAGGCAGCCAGCGGCGTACCCCGACGCACGCCAGCCCGACTCGAGACACTACCCACGCTCCCGATCGAAGAGCCCCCGCGGACGGGAGTCTTTCCGCGACAACTTCAATCCTTACCGAGATGAGAGACGGGCTGATCATGGCGCCCAGGATCGTGGATACGGACGCGACCGCTCCTATTCTCCTGGTCGTGGCCGCCAGGCCTTCTCTCCTCGTGGTGGCCACGGTGGTGGCCGTGACCGGTCCCCGCTGCGTGGCAAGGACGACAACGTCGAGACCATCGAGATCGAAGCGAGCTTGGTTGGGCTCATTATCGGCCGCCAGGGAGAGAACCTGCGCCGTGTCGAAGGGGAGAGCCGATGCAGGGTCCAGTTCATCCCCCCAACCGGCCAGAACGACCAATATCGGCTTTGCAGAATTACCGGGCCCCGGCCACAGCGCGAGGAGGCCAAGGAGATGATTAACCACATCATCCGCGACAGCGGGATGCGAGGCGCTCCTCCTCAGGGTGGAGGCGAGCGCCCCCGCGAGGGCGGCCGTGGTGCTGCTGCCCCTCCGGTTCCCAAGGAGGGCGAGGACAGCCTGCAGATCATGGTCCCGGATAGGACTGTGGGCTTGATCATCGGGCGTGGCGGAGAGACGATCCGTGACCTCCAGGAACGCAGTTCGTGCCACATCAACATTGTCAGCGAGAACAAGAGCGTCAACGGCCTTCGCCCTGTGAACCTCATTGGCACACCCGCGGCCGCGCGGCATGCTAAGGAACTGATTCTCGAGATTGTGGATAGTGACAGCCGCAACGGGAACAACATGGGGAATGCGCGCCCGCCTCGGAACGACAACTATGGAGGCGGGGGTGGCCCCGCTGGTGGCGGACACGACAAGGTCAACGACTCTATCTACGTCCCCTCGGATGCCGTCGGCATGATCATCGGCAAGGGCGGCGAGACAATTCGTGAGATGCAGAACATGACGGGCTGCAAGATCAACGTGTCGCAATCGTCAGGCCCGGGCGAGGTCGAGCGGGAAATCGGACTCGTTGGCAGCCGGGACTCGATCGCGATGGCCAAACGTGCCATCGAGGACAAGGTTGACGCAGCGGTAAGTTTTCCAACCAACCAGGCGTCTTGGGAACCCCGTGCTAACAAGTTTGCAGAGGCAGAAGTCTGCCGGCGGCGGCGGGCGCGGCCGTGGGCAGCATCGTGATTTTGACAACCCCAACTATGGCCAGCCCTCTAACACCAGCAGCGCCCCACTGAATGTGCCCTCCGCTGGCGCGGCCCCAGCTGCGGCCGCTGGGGGCAACCAGGCTGACCCCTATGCCATGTGTGAGTGCCCCTCCTTAGGCACGTCCATCTCCCGCGCTCCTTGACTGACGTAACGCGACAGACGTGGGCTACGAGAATTACATTGCACTCTGGTGGCAGTCCCAGCTTGCTGCCCAGCAGGCTCAGGGACAGGGAGGTGCGCCCCAGGCACCCGGGACCTCGTAAAGTCGCCATGCACCTCGGCTCGCTGATGCGCTTGATGTTGACCCGCCCACTCAACTCGTTGATGCGTCTGATGCGTCTTTGACCTTGCCGTCGCCATTACTCGATGCTGGCCTTGATTTTGCGCCTTGACTATCTGCATGACGGCACGTTACATGATACCAGGGCATATTCGAGATGCGTCCGGTCTCCTGCAACCTCCACTCTCAACCGGACTTGTTACATGACTGTACCAGTACGCGCGATGATCTTCCCTTTTTCCTTTTTCGGATTTTTATTGGCGGAATCGCGACATCTGCCTCGGTCTTGACAGTCTCCTTTGCATCATTTCGACCCATGGATTTGGCCTCTTGGGCCCCGATCATATCCAGCGGCCGCCTCTGCGTGGGACATCTCTCCCGGCAACCCTTGAAGGCGAAATCACACCTTGGCTGCTTGACTCGATTGCGATGCACCTCTCTGCAACTCTCGTGTCCCGTTTGTCTCTGGGGCCACTGACGAGCACAAGGTGGGCCGTGCATTGCTCTGATGCGCTTGATGGCCGGGCCCCCAGCCATTTTCTCAGTCTCTGCTGCCTTGCACGTCCGCCGGAACTGCTCTGCATCGTCATTGACCACTCGCCCCCTTGATATCGGGTTTCTGAAGATGGGTTCGCCGCTTTCATTTGTGTGGACATGGACGCTCTCGTGCTGCAGCGCTGGGCTTGTCCTCCACCTGATCATTAGCATGGTGTGTGCCTGGTATCACACATGAGGCTTTGAACCGCCCCAACGGACCATCCTCGCTCACCTGGTGTGAGACATCCGGCATGAGCCCATATCGCTGCAGAATGCTGATTGACCGCACATCATCTATTATCTTGGCCGTCATCTGGACATGACGACGGCCGCCTCCTTTTCTTATTTCTGATGAACCTCTGCTGCCTTTGGTTCATCGCGAGGGCCGGCCTGGGCCTCGAGCACGGGCAATCTGGTGGCGGGTACGGTGTATACTAGGAGAAAAAGCTGGCGTAGCATCGGGACGTTAATATGATCATCTCTCAATCTGTGTTAGCCTTCACCTTGCCGAGCCGTTCGTGAGTGATTAAGCACCTGATGGAATGCAATCCGGGTTCCAGGGAGGGGAACTCCGGCAACAGCAACAACAATAACAACAACAACAACAACGGCAGGATTACTATGCGCAACCGAGTTTATCATTGGGAAGGCAAGGTTAATAAGGTGCGTTATCCAGAATCAAGCACAACCACAACGAGAACAACATAACGAGCTCGGCAGTCCCTTGGTCACCTAGTGGGAGAAGCGCAAGACGTGCATTGCGAGATGTCGGGGATATGGTTAGGTCCCAAGGTCCCTGAGAGCCTTAGTTGTTTGGTTGTGGTCAGTTGCTTGTGCTTCTTCCCGACAGAGGACGGTCTTTTTTGGCCAAAAGGGTGCTGCCGGTCCCTTGTTGTTCACTTGAGGGCCTAGAACTGCCCCCAAGGCTGGTCAAGTGGGGAATGTTTCTCCCCCATTCGGCATAGCTCATGCGGGGTAATTTACCCTGCATCATCAAGCCAACGCCTTTCCGTCAGGGAGGTTGGTCGCATCAACTGTACCGCAATCACCTGCACTTTCCATCCTGATGCATCTGCAACAACCAGAAACCCGAGAACTGATAGTGTCTCGTCGCCGACTTGCAAAGAATTCCTTCTTATTTCTTGAGTGCTACCAAGCAGATAAAACTCAAATGGCACCCTTAGCCTGGGACCAACCGAACATCCGAATCACCTGCAGGCGACTTGCATGCTGCAGCCCAACCACGGGCACGCTGTCCGCTGTCCAGGCTTGACGCAGGGTGCCGAAAACATGCTCGTCCCCTGCAAATGCGCCCTAGCGCAATGCGTGGCATGGGCAACCGACTTTATCATGCCTCCGCAGCCCCAAGCGAGACACCCATGCACCCAGGCGATACCATGCGGTTGCCCAATGCCATACACAAGCCGCGTATCTTGCGCTCCCTGCCCGTCCGATGATGCAAAAGATTGCCGAGTGCCCCTCCGCTGGCGCGCTTAGGGCAATGTGATTCGGCACAACCCTGCAGGCAGCCGATAAATGCCACAGCGACTGCCCTCAGGGTCTGCAGCTCAGCCGGCAACGCTCGACGCTCGACCCTCGCACGGCATGACCTTGGGTCCCCACGATGCTCTCGCACCCTTGACGCGCGTTGCCGCTGGAACAGCAACCAGCAACCAGCTGCCTCTGGCATCGCCCGTCACCAACGATCGCCAGTTCGAGACAACCCCTCCCGTTCTGCATTTGGTGGGCCCAGACCGTCCGATCCAGAATCTCCAAGCCCGGCGCCTCAAAAGCCTACAAGAAAGGGTGCCCCTGAACGGGCGTGGGAAGGCGGCAGACGGAGCCGCAAGAGAAACAAACCAAACAGAAGACGGCCAGTGGAGGTAAGCTAACGTCCGCGCTGCCGGGGAACAGCTTCCCCCGTCCTAGACCCCACCACGAAATATTCCCTCGACTCGAATGCGCTAGGCAAGGCCAGCCAAATCCGCCGAGTGGGGTTTCTCGTGTTCATAATAAGGGACGCTCGGCCCATTCCCCATGATAAAACCCTCGAGGCGCTCTCTCGCGGGACAACTGAGAACGACGGTTTGCTGACATTGTCCGTCGTTTCTTTTCTCGTTGCAGAGACCCCACGTTGCGCTGCCGGTCCCGGACTGGGGGATCCGCGGATTTGCGCCACCGAAAACCTCTTCTTTTCCGCCGCGGCCCCGACTTCGATCCCGCCCTTGGCGTCTTTCCAACCTCCATCCGCCACGCGACCGCGAGGGTCATCACGGCCCAACACCCTCCCGCCATGTGCCGACTCGTCGTCTTCAAGGGGACGTGCCCTCACTGCTCCGACACCTTCACGTGGGACGAGCTCACCCAGGAGCTCAGCTGCCTCGAGGCCAAGAACAACGGCACTTTCGGCCTTTGCAAGGAGGGAACGTTGGTGGACGAGAAGGAGCACGACCAGGAGTGCGACGCCTGCGCGGCCGAATTGGAGGCCGACGAGGGATACGCTGGTGGTACGGATGACGCACTGGAGGCGCTCGAGTTCGCCGGCGCCGGGTGGGGCGGGCACAAGACGAAAGCCGCTGACCAGGATCAAGACAGCGGCAAGCACAAGAATAAGAAACAGCGCACATCATGAGGCCCTGGCCGCCCGGAGCGACTTGCTAGCGATCTTTCAGCCCCTCTCACGTCGCCATTCCCACCGTCGATCACTCGCGACGCACAACATACCCCCCACGAAGTATCCCGCCACCACCCAGGTGTCCAAAGAGGAGGGCGGCCGGCCAATTCAGGACACGGCCAAGTGGGGATACTGTTCACACAGAAGCGCGACAGGAACCATGTTTCCGCACTGGCGCATTTCAGAAGCCGCATTGCGGCTTCCTGGCATTGGGATCGTCAACCCACCGTTCAGCATCTGAAGAAGGAAAGCATCTTGATTCGACGAGCCATGTTGGAGAGGTTCAGCCCAGGGCAGGTACGGGACTAGCATGACGATATCACGACCGAGACGAGTTACGAAGATAATGATAATGGCATGGGGCGCCAGTTGAGGAACGGGACGGGGACGACATTGAGCTGCCCAACCCAAATTCTGACGGGAGCCACACCGAGACTCTTGGCTTGAGGGGACATGCCCTGTGTACGAATGAGAGTTTGCTAAATACCATGTATCAGTTGCATTTGTACCATCTACCGAAATCTACCATCTGAGATCTTGGTCAAGTCTAAAGGTATCTCTCTGCTCTGTCTACTGTCTCCCTTCCCCCCTTCCCGGGCCTAGCCAACCCCTGGCCAAAAAGGTCCGTACACCTAAACAGAACTTGATCTCATTTAAGAAAGAAGATAGAAAAGAAGAAAAAGAGGAGGAAAAAGAGGAAGAAAGACTTTGGTAGACGCCATTTCCTATCCAGGAGCCAGCCTGCCAGCTCACTTCGACCTAATCCCACCCCTCCCAAGTCTCCTTCACGACCCGCCAGTACCTCGCCGCATCCACCCTCACATGCGCCACGTGCTCGCCCCCCTCAAACTTCTCCGTCTTCACACTGAACCCCTTGCCCTCCGCCTCTGCGGCGTGCCCCTCCACATCCCTCCAGTGCACCAGCCGATCCCCCTCCCCGTACACGTACGCCCTGCGCACCTCGCTCCGCCGCGACGCCGCGTCGTTGAGCGCGCCGCGCGTGCTCTGCAGCGGGCCCGTCCGGCCCCGTCCGATGAGCTCGTGCTGGACCCAGTACATGACGCACATGAGGTGCATCAGAGGCGCCACGAACCACCGCGCGAGACCCGTCAAGCCCGTCGTGAAGGCGAGGTACGCCGCACGGTACCGGAAGGCGCCCGGAGTCGAGTCCAGCACGAGCGTGTAGGGCGGCAGCGGGGCAGCGACGGGTCCCATGGCGCGACGGAGGTGGAGGAGCGCCGAGGCGCCCCCGTTGGACCAAGCGTGAATCAGGAGTTGAGGTTGTTGTTGCTGTGGGGGGTTGGTCTGCTTATCGTCTGCGGTTGCGTCCCCGAGCTCGGGGAAGATGGACCGGACGACGGGCACGGCGGGGGAAAACTCGGCGGCGTTGCCGCGCGGCCGGATGAAGTGCCGGGGCTCGGAGCGCAGGAGGAGGATCGGGGAGGCCGGGAAGAGGGCTTGGTACTGAACAAGGTACTTTGCAATGTGCGGGTCGCGGGCGCCCATCCATGAGGCGAGGATGATCAGCTTCGGAGCGGGCTTCTGGGAGGCGGTTGCGCCGGTGGTGGAAGGTGCTGGAGGGGCTGTCGTTGGTCGGTAGAAGTAGACGCAAGGAGAGAGTTTGGTCATGTGCTCGAGCGGCCTTGCTGCCGACGTTGCTGGAGCGTTGGATGCCATGGCGTCGTCCGAGTCTGCTCTATCCTGTCCTTGCTGCGAGGACAGAAACTGTCCAAGTCACTCAATCCCGCGTGTCCTTCCAAATATGAAAGCTGGGCGCAGCGCTGTGCCTCTGGCACGGTGTTTCCGGACAACTTGAAGGTTGAGTAATCAAGCACCGAGGTGTTTGTGATCCGCCCCGATTCCGCCAAGGGGCTAAGATGCACATCCCTGCGGCCTCGTGGTGTTGTGCGGCAGGGCTGACATGAGGCCAGGGGAAGAGCGCAGAGCGTGGAGTCCGAAGTCGGATCATCCAGGGCCGTGATTCCTTGCCTGCATCGCTCATGCCAACGACGCGCTGATTGCTGCATTGGGATGCATGGGAGCACAAACGATGCAAGTTGGGGCCGTTTTCCGTTGCATCCTGTGGGGTTGCCTTCCCCTCACTCAAGGGCTTGGCTGGACCGAGGCACTTCCCGCTGCGGTCGCATTCCAGGGTCCTTCCTGCATATGCTTTCAAACTTCCAAAAAACAACGTCTCGCAAACATAGGTAGGTACCTACCTTAACTACTTGGAAAACATATAAGTTCCTGCTAGATAGAAAAAGAAATCCTTCAGACTAAAATACACTCTCTATTGCTCAAATTACTGGATAGTTAAAATCTTTCTTTCCTTTTTTCTTTCTTTTCTTTCCCCTTCCCCTTTTCCCCTTTGCCTTTGCTTCCCAGCTGCCTCCATGCTCTTTAAATTTGTGAAGTAGGTAACTGAAGCTGTTTGACTTGTGCCGCTTCTTGTCGTTGAATAACCCCTCGGCTCCTAGATCAGTTCTGTTTTCGTCTTGCCAAACTGGAGCATTGGTCGAGTCTTGACTGTTAGGGAACTTTTCATCCATCGTGGCCGAATGTTGTGTGTGCTCTTGAACTGCAAGTCTTTCAAGCTTCCTAGATTACGGCGCTTCTTGACATTTTCAACCCCTTGGGTCCTAAATCAGTCGTATTTTCGTCTGCCAAACTGGAGCATTGGTCAGTCTTGACTATCGGGGACTTTCTCGTCTGTCGTGACTCGATGTAACGCTTCAGAACTTGCAGATCTCTTCAAGATTTTTGCTGGCGCCGTTCCTTGTCCTTGAAGATTCCTGAGATCCTAATTCACCTCTACTCTCGCCTTGCCAAACTAGAAAATTTGGTCAAATTTTGACTGTTAGGGACTTTCTCATCTCTCGTGGCCGGATGTTGTGCTCTTGAACTTGTAACTTTCTTAAGATTTTTGACTTGCACTGCTCCTTGTCCTTGAATATCATTAGGTCCTAAGTCAGTTCCACTCCCATCTTGCCAAACTAGAGCATTGGTCGACTTTTCTTACCACGTGTTTCCTTGTCTGTTGTGGCTAAATGCAACGCTGGAAGACTTCTAGATTTTTAAGATTTTTGACTTGCGCCGCTTCTTGTCCTTGAATACTTTCTGGTCCTAGATTAGTGCCACTCCCATCTTGCCAAACTGAAGCACTGCAGTGATGTGATCACATTCGAGTATCATTATAGTCAGACGTTCTCAGGTTCTAGACCAGTTCCAATTTCATTCTGTCACACGGAGCATGGATGGATCGAACTCCACGAGCGAAACTAAGCCTGTCATTTTCGTCTAGGTTCACCTCCCAAGTTGCCCCTGAGTCCCGGTCCAAAACTCGCTTAACCCTTTTATGGTCACCCATCTCGACCCTTCTGTGTCAACCTCGCAGGCCGCTCCTTGCCCCTGTTCGCCGGCTTTCTCATCCACTTGTAACACGCAAGGCAACGGCGCTGCTCTCCCTGAAGTCTGAACTCCCCTCGGCCGCCCAGCTTGAGACGGTTGGGTTCTTACACTCCTGTCCCTTGCTTTCTTGAACTGCGATAGCTGCCTCCACAAGCTGCCTCGTCTTGTCCTTCTGTTCATGATCTCTGCGGTACCTGTGACACGTATTTACGCCGCCGGTCTTCTCCCACGCCAGTGAAGACGTCTCCCTTTTGGTATGGCTTCAGACAGTTTGGGTTCTTGCAACCCTCCTTCTTGGACTCCTCCAAGTCGATAGCGCTTTGGACTTCTTTAACCCCCCGCTCCTCGCCGTTGTCGCTTCGCCTCGTGTGTTCGTAACATGCCTTGCGCCGCCGGTCTTCTCCAAACCCCAGAAAGGTTGTCTTTGCGGTCTCTGGTTTCAGGCAGTTTAGGTTTTTGCATCCGTTTTTTTGGTCGTTGTTGCTCGGGATGCTTCGCTGGCTTTCCCCCTGCCTAAAGGACCAGGCACTGTTGAGCCCAACGTCGGATAGATCCGGCAGCGACGAAACTGACGCTCTCAACTCAGCAATGAAACTTGGTCGTCGCTGGGCTGTGGTAGTTCTTGACGCCTGTCGCCTTTGAGACTAGGTTGAGGTAAAGCTGCATAAGGCCCTCAACCGTGTTCGCAGTTGTCCGGTTTGCCGCAGATGGGGAGACCTGGGCGAGGATAAAAGACCCGGAGATGACTCCATGTTGGCCGGCGAACGCGTAGTGACGTGTGAGTTTGTTCTTCCATGTTCCAGACCGCACTCGGTTGATGGTCCTCTGGTGTTCTTTCATTCGCCACGTGAGACCGCGCGTCTTGCTCGCGGCCTCCGACCGTAAACTTCAAATCGTTTTGGCTGAGAGGAAGAGGAAGAAAAAGAGAAAGAGGAAGAGAGAAGGAGAAAGGAAAAGGAAGAGGAAGAGGAAGAGGAAGAGGAAGAGGAAGAGGAAGAGGAAGAGGAAGAGGAAGAGGAAGAGGAAGAGGAAGAGGAAGAGGAAGAGGAGAGGAAGAGGAAGAGGAAGAAAGAAGAAATAACAGAGGGAGAAAAGGAGGAAAGGAAAGAGCAAAGGAAGAAAAAGGAAGGACAAAAGGAAGGACAAAAGGAAGGAGAGAATAGGAAGGGAAAAGGAAGGAAAAGAAAAAAGAATGGAAGGAAAGGGTCTGTCTGGCTCGCCAAGATTTGCAAACTCAATATAATCATCAACTATTCTCACGAGATTGGCATCAAGCGATACTGGAGAGGCAAGAGGCACATTCAATTCGCAGCATTGTGTTTCAAAGTGGCACAAGAGGAAGATCGGAACTGCAACCTGAACTTGCGCGGCGGCCCGGATGCGCAGGCAGTTGAGGGAAGAGAGGAACAGATACCAGGAGGAGGCGCACATCATCAATATGACAGTTCTCCTTGAACACTGTACAATTCAGAGCAATCTGGAATCTAATGGCGAGCAGGTTGGGGAGGGCACGTCTCTGGACAAGTACGCCACTTCACAACAGGACAAGGCGCTCGAGAAAGCGGTAAAATCGCGGGACTTCATCGCTAGTGAGAAACCTGAGGATGACCTTGCCCGGGCCCGAGCATGAGGGAGGGACATGAACAGTCCCAAACCAAACGAGCCTACCTTACAAACTTTTCTGGCTGTCCTAAAAACGTTGAATATCCGGTCAGCAACCAAGACAGCGACACAATGCGCTTGCCAGACGGACTAAACTGTGTTCCCATGTCACTGCCGCACTGCATCCGATCCTGGACAACATATCGTATGCCGTGCTACACCTGGCATGGTGCTACCTCCTAACGGCTGTGAGCGGGCCCTTGCGCACTTTTATCACCTCCTGTATTACCGCCGGGCCGGGACAACCAAGGAATAAACGAGCTCAACATTCCAGGCTCAACCTCGCTAGTTCTCATACCGAGATTTAACTAACTTTGACCCGTAAGAAGAGCACTGTTATTCTTAAGCAAACAAACAGATAGATATCTTGAACCCAAGAATCCCCAAATTTTGGTCATCTGGCGTCGAGCTGTGGTTGAAGCTGATGCGGGATGGTGCGTGTCTTGGTCTCGATTGATTGTCAAATTCCAGATTGGTGTGTGCAACCCTTATTCATTGCTGCTCACCATCCTCCTGGCGAGCAACGTGCCACCTGTCGGGCATTGGCAGACATTGTCAAACGGCGTTTCTGCCGTTCACATCGAGTCTAATTCCATTGAGAGCAAACACGGCATTCCCAGACGCGGCACCACTTCCAGATTGTTTGTCGTTCATGATGGGAAATGCTGCTGCGCTGCCTTAAAGTATGCCTCTCGTCTGCAGAGTGTGCTTTGAGTTAGATTGGCCGTGTTCAGAAATGGAAGTTATGACTCTTGTACGATGCAAAGCTCATGCGGGCTGCTTCGTACCTACTTTCTTGTTCCGACACAACGAGGCCGCGCTGCTAGGTGGCTGCCGTCCTGGTGTTGCCTGAGAAAAGCCCCCACCGCAAAAATATCAAGAAAGGCTCCTTCCCTGCGGTTCGTGAATGGCGATTTTGTCAGCGGTTGAACCAGGAAGGTAGACTTGCACATCTTGCCTTGACCAACGTGACCCTCGGCTCCCGTTGAAGTTTCCCGCTTCCCTTCTGTTCCAATCTTCATTCCTTCAGCTCCTCGCCACTGAGGAATCCGTCTCTGTTTTACCTCGAAACAACTTAGATCGTTCCCTCATCACCGGCTTTTCTGTGGCAACAGCCTCAGTCGCCTTCTCTCGAGAGATTCCAGGTTTTCGTGCCAGACCAAACCACCTCGTTCCTACCATCTAAGGGCTCTCGCATCTGAGACCAGTTCAAAATGGTGACCAAGTCCTGGGTCTTCTGCGGCGCCCTCGCTGCTGCGTTGGCGGTGACGGGATTGGCAACCCAGCACCATGCCGATGCCCTCAAGAACGCGCCGCCTGGGATCAGCTACAAGATGCCCAAGGCAACGCACCCGTGGTCATCGTCATCGTCCAAGATTACAAAGACAAGCCAGCATGTCCAGAAGATGCATCCAGTCGAGGCTGTTCGCGGCGCCAAGTTCAATCCCAAGTCCGCCGCTGCCATCCTTGGAGCCCACCAGCGCCTCGTCGGCGGCTTCGGCTACGAGAATGTCACGACAACCTCTGCATACGGCACCCAGTATGCTGTTCAGGCGCTTTTCAACGGGCATCAGATGTCGCTTCTTATTGACACTGGCAGTTCGGACACTTGGGCTGTTCAGAGAGACTTCCACTGCGTCGACTACTCAGGCGAGTTCCTCCCTCAGGAGACCTGCGGCTTCGGCGCAACCTACCCAGAAACGTTCCAGTACGGGTTTACCGACCCGGAGACACACATGTTCATTCAGTACGGAGACGGTGAGATTGTCACCGGCCCCATGGGTTTCTCAGACGTCAGCATTGGCAACATCACGGTCGCGAGGCAGCAAGTCTGCTTGGCAAACACCACGTACTGGTATGGCAACAACTACACCAGCGGTTTGCTGGGCCTCGCATTCCCCGCCCTCACCAATGCTTACCTTGGCGAGGAATCGGACCACGACTTTGGCAATGCGGTGCAGTACTCGCCGCTCTTCACCAGCATGGTTAACCAAGGGTTGGTCGATCCCGTCTTCAGCATTGCCATTGACCGCAACGCATCCAGCGGAATGCTCGCGTTTGGCGGAATTGCTCCGGCAAGCGGCTTGGACTTGACCCGCACGGCGACCCTGGACATGGTGATTGTAGGTTCTCAAGTGCTGCTCATGAAGTTATTTCGCAGCTAACATGATCACAGACAAGCGTGATTGCCATTCCCGAGACCGCCTACCAGTACTCGTTCTACACGATCATTCCGGACGGTTGGTGGTACGACCAGACCACCAATACTAAGAAGATCCCGTACATTGTCGACAGCGGAACGACGCTCAACTATCTGCCGTCGAGTGCGTGGTTTGCTCACTTTGGTTGTCGTTCACAATCAGCTAACCATTTAACCCAGGTCTTGCCGACTCGATCAACGCGGCCTTCAACCCGCCGGCTGTCTATATGTGGATGTACGGCGCCTACTTCACCTCATGCGACGCCACGGTGCCCCAGGTTGCCGTCCTGTTGGATGGCACCAAGTTCAACATCAACCCCGTTGATCTGCTCTACCGCAATTTGGTGGATCCCCTGACTGGGCTGTGCATGACTTCCATCGCGGACGGAGGATCCGGCCCTTATATCCTCGGCGATGCTTTCATGCAGAATGCGTTGGTAATCTTTGACGTTGGCGAGGCAAAGATGCGCTTCATTCCCAGACAGCACTACTGATTGTATACACTGCGCTTTCAGTGGTTCTGCACACCACCTGCCAGTTGAGGGGGCCGGAACAGGCGGAACATGTGTCATGTTGTGGCATGCGAGGGAATAAAACGACGTGTTAGCTCGGTATCTAGCTTGCAATACAAACGTCTCTGAGTTTAGTTGTCGCCATGATGTTGATGGAAGTGTTCGATTGAGTTGCTCGTGTTGTTGCCAAACTTCGGCCAAAGCACCTGTGGGCCAACAGAAGCAAGTGGATGGATCCTTTCCCCTTTTATTGGGTAAACAAACGGATGCTGACTTCCCTTCGGCAGCATCGAGACTCACTGCTCTGAAGAACAAGAAAAGCGCTCCTGGAAATCCTCTTTATGGATGACACGGCGCGGCTGGTCACATCTCACAAATGGCATTAGACTCGCAGATGGAACTAGGATTCCATTCATTCATTGCATGTGCATGTGTATTCCTCTGCGAGCCAGCAGACCTCGCTCATACCCGAGTCCCAATGCTCCAAGCAGATCGTGTTTCCTTCTTTTTTGGCTCCCTTTTCCACCCCTAGGCCCACCCGCCTGAATTGCATCATCCTCGCCGGGGTCCGTGTCTGGGGACCCCAATGCCAGACCAGTGAAG
The DNA here is from genome assembly GCA_019096155.1 of Staphylotrichum longicolle. Classification (NCBI taxonomy): domain Eukaryota; kingdom Fungi; phylum Ascomycota; class Sordariomycetes; order Sordariales; family Chaetomiaceae; genus Staphylotrichum; species Staphylotrichum longicolle. The sequence goes on from JAHCVI010000001.1 coordinate 15,306,371, forward strand.
TTCGACAAAGCTCTCGCCAGGCGCCCGTCCCAACCGTACAATTACCTAAAACTCCATGCCACCCGAGGGGGTTCTGTGCAACCTCGAACCCCGGGAACTTCCATGCGATACCGTCCCAAAAGTATGCAGACCGCGCTTGGATGGTGCTATCCACCCGCTGAGGCACCAAAACACTAACGTCTAGAAATGCTGTAGAAGAAATAAAACGCCCCAGATTCCATGTCGGTGGTGTCGAATTTCGTTCAGATACCGCCTTCGGGTGCCGGGTCCTCGTGTTTCGCGGTGCTGCCCTTGCCGCGCCAGGTGCTGACGGCCTTGATGTTGGCGCGGTAGGTCTGCAACTCGGTGCCGTAGGCGCGGGGCGTCAGCTTCATGAGGGTGTGCAACGGCACGGGCACCCAGGGGCTCTCCTCTTGGGTCTTTTGCATGAAGTAGGCGTAGATGCAGCGGATGACAGCCTGGTGGGAGATGATGAGGATGTCCTCGCTACGCTCGAGCTCCATTATGATGGGCTCCAGGCGGATAACCACATCGCGGTAGCTCTCGCCGCCGCGGTAGCGGTAGTTGTACTTGTCTTCGTCGCGCGCCTGGAAGTCCTCGGGGTATTGGTCGGCGATCTCCTGGTATGTCATGCCATCGCACACACCAGCGTCAAGCTCGTCGAGGGCTTTCCACTGCAGTTGGTTGTAGTGTTTTGGCAGGTGGCGCCCCGTGGCAATGGTGCGCTTCAGGGTTGAGGTCCAAACGGTCAAAGGCCGGTCGCTCTGTGCTGGTGTCAGTTTCGAGTCTTGGAAGCGGATGGCGGATGGCACATCAAAGCAGAACAGAGGGCAAAGAAGAACTTACACCAACAGACTCCCGAACCAGTTCAGGAAGCTTGAGCGCGTATTCTTCGCCACGATGAGAGAGCGCTGCATCACCGCCGATACGGCCCTCCAGGTTGAGCATCGATTCGCCGTGCTGGTTAAGATTAGCGTCCTGACACATTGTGCAAGCAAAGATTGCATCTTACACGAGACAGCCAGACGGAGCGCGGACGGATGTGCAGATTCATCAGGAAGTAGACGACACGGCTCTGCAGGTAGTCCTGGATGCGGTTAATGAAGACCTGTTTGCCCACGTTCATGATTTTGAGGTAGGTCAAATGGTCCTCGTCCCCGTCGTCGTTGATCGACTTGTAGACCTTTTCGTAGTTGCGGATGCGCTCGCGGAAGTCCACAGCGGCCTTGTCGGGGTCTTGGCCAACGTAGTCAGGAGAAGTAGTCTTGACATCGCGGATGTTGGCCATGATCAGCTCCTCATCGTCGCACCTGGACTCGACGAAAATGACCTCGATGCCCTCTGCCGAGACGCGTTCGAGCACCCACTTCCTCCGCTCTTTTGTGCTGTTGGTGGCATCCAGGATGCCCACAACGCCACCGCTCTTGAACCACTTGAGCATGTCTGACACGGCGGCCTCGGCAGCGGCGCGCCTCTTACGCTCGCCTTCGGCGTTGTTGGTGTCAAAGAAATCGGCAGAGGGGCGGGGAGCGTTCTCGCGGCGGTAGTTGCCGACGTTGAAGGTCGCCGCCGGGATCGAGAGCCACTTCAGGTATCGTTGGGCTGGAGACAAAAGCTGGTCAGCGAAATTCCCAAGAGACTGGTTCGGCGAAACTCCAAGCGCAGACTTACCTCGCTGGGCAATGTAACTCTTGCCCCGAGCCGGAAGGCCGACCATGACAACGCAGATGCGCGTGTCCTCGGGCATGATGCCGAGGCCGTTAGTCCTTGGAGGCATCTTTGCTGAGTGAGAGCTGGTGCAGTAACGATCTGGAGGCGGAGGAGGGCGAGAGGGATGACCGAGACATGTAGCAGCCTAATTGAGTTCGAGGAAAGGGAAAGATTTTGAGATTGAGGGCGTGGAGAGGAGGTAGTGGTTGATCGCGTGAGCTGTTCGTGGGGCTTTGGCTGCGGGTCGAGAGCACAGTGACGATGGTGGGCTGAGAGGGGCGCTTTCCCGCGTGCAGGGTGCGACGTCACCCAGCGGCTGCTGTTGTGGGTGCAGCAGTCAGGCACAAGCGGACAGGCAGTGCAGAGACACGGGCTTCCCGGAGCAGACGAGGGTCTATGTGCAAATGGGCCGTCTGGCGTGATCGCAGAGCGGCAAGATGGGGGAAAGGCGCATTTTGGCTCGTAAAGGTGCACAAGGCCAGGCCCTGAGCTTTCGATCGTAATCGGGATTCCCAGGGCGGCGTCTCGGGCGGGCCATGGGGGGCGAGATGCTCGTCCCGCATCTTGGCCGGGACAGGGCCAACAGCGCTGAGGCCCCAGCCCTGCCCACCCCCGGATGGACCCGAGAACCAGCAAAAAGTGGGACCCTGGGGGTCCCGTGTGATGGAATGGGTTTTCTTCTGCAGAAAAAACCCCCAGGGATCTGCAGACCGCCATCTCGTTCGTTGTTCCAGAGGTGTCGACCGAACGACGGTTCCCCCACGCACCTTGCGGGTTGGATCGAGAATCACAGAGTACCGAGCTGCCAGAGAGAGCCTCCTTCTCACCGGTCGGATCGATCTCTCAAGAATTGCCGTTGGACCGTGCGTCTTGCCGGCTGAAATCGGAAAGCGAACGGACTGATAGCCGGGGCCAAACATGCAGCTTCCATCGCAGGTCTCGGCAGTCGTCGCAGCTCCGCGTCTCCGATCCTCTCAACAAAAATGCCAAGAAGGCCTTGGTGCTCAGGTGACCTGCAAAGCGCATGCACAACTCAGGCCAAAATACTGTCTCTGTCATCCTTGCGATCACCTTTCGTAGGTACCTACTTTTTGTGCTGTTTCGAGCTGGGGAAGAGTGGGGTGAAGATGACGGCAACCCGCGTCTGGCAAGCCGACTGAAGCAAGAAAGCAAGACATGCATTGCCTGTGGGACACACTCAGATCTTGTTGCCCAATTGCCTGATTCATGCAGAGGCCACATGGTCTGTCCCTGAGATGGCTCAGGTACGAGCCCGGCGCGGGGTTTGAGATCCAAGCGCCTCTTGCTCAACACACCGCATCCTGGCTGGACCGGGAGCCTCACATGGTCCCTGGGGTCGGAGGAGGGTGGGGGTTCAAGCTCTCTGTCGTGGGGAGATCCACTTCCCGGGACGGCGCCGATTCGGGCCCGGCTAAATTGAGTCCCGAGGTAGACTCAATCCCGTCCTTCTTGTTGGATCTGAGGACTGTTGAGGGACAGTGCTTGGCTGAAGAGTGAAGGGCGTTAAGATACAGCACCAGGGGCAAGACTGATACTGTCTGGATTTCGCACAAGAAGGCCGTTGCATTGCTACACTAACACGTCCCAACGCTCCAAGAACAGGACAAAATGGACAGGCTCACGAGTTCTCGAGAAACTCTCAAACTCTTGAACGACCAAGGGCGAGAGAAGTTTCCTGAAACACGGCCTGCCTGTGTCCGATCACCATGACAGAGAACAACTTGTCGAACCCCTCGCCCCTAGGGGCTTGAGCTTCTCTCAGCACACGTTGAAAGTCGGGAGGCCCTGTCCCGCGTAGGTGAAGCCGGCATCCCACTGAGGTGCGTCCTCGCCAACAATCGTGCCGGCCTGCCCATTCTCGACACACAATGCATCAACAGTGTCAAGTTGGCTGCCGATAAATTGCGTCGAGGTGTTCAGCGTTTGGCAGAGCGAGCAGAAAAAGGCTTGACACGTCCCGAAGGAGAAGACGAGACACGAGTTTGGCGAAATGATGAGTTCGTCATCGGTCGACAAGACCTGCTTGACGATGACCTTGCAGTCGGCAGTCGAGGGGCTCGGCCTCTGGGACAAGTCAGCCCAATTCTCCAGCATTTGACCCGTCATAGTTGGGGGGGAAGAAGGAGCCTTACGGGGTTCGTGCACTCAAAGAAGTCGCTGGCTTTGGGCTCCTGCCGACGTTGAAGACCTGGGACCCGGGCGAGAGCAGCCTTGGAGCGTTGTACGGTAGGGGTGCCCGTCGAAGTTTTGTATTCCGACGCTCGCATCTCGATGCCTGCTACCTCGTTGGGCCTTGAGATTCGCTTGCGGATGGTTCTTGTGCGATCTTGCAGCCCAGCGGATTCGAAGGCCGCAGTGATGCCGAGGAACAAGGTCAGAGGAATGACAAGCTTCATGGTGACTCCGTTGGTGTTCAAGGGGCACAGGGTTCTTCTGTGGAAGACTTAAGATGCCTTTGCGTTTGTTGTTGAGACTCAAGAGGGCTGCTGCCGACCTGACCCTAAAGCAAGAGACGATTCCTAGCTTTATAGGCGCCATCGTTCGCTTCCACACCTGCCCTCTTGGGCCGACGTTCAGCTGCCTGGTGAGGCCACGGCTCATAGATTGCTATAGACAGAGCCCTTCGACCTTGCCTCATCCTCCTGCGAGTGAGAGTGACGTCGAGATTGCCCGCTGGGGGTAGGACTTCGGAGCTGTTCAAGAAATAGATGATCGTCCGCTTGGACATCCCCAACCTACCGTCGTGGCATGCAACTCGATGCTGCCTTGCCACCCAACCCTCACCAATGAAGCGTGGCTCATGACGCCGACGATACTACATGACTCGGTCTGAGCCGTGTCCGTGCCTTGTGGGTTACCGCAGGGCGCAGAAGGGAAGAGCCACGCTTGGGTGCCTCTCCGAGGATCGGGAGGAGGAGGCACATGAGACAGGGACTCAGCTGGCGGTCGGCACATCGAAAGGTGCTACTCCTCGGCCGTCGGCCATGGAAACCCCGTGTTGTTAAAGATGAGATAAGAGGCCTCGAGAAATGGGCACTTGGTGGCGCTGGCGGTCGTAGAGGACGGTTTCCAGCCCTTGCTTTCCCCAGGCACTCGACACGAAGCATACGCACAATGGGAGCTACCCATGACAAGACCTGCGGAAGTTGTTGAAAGAATTCTGGACTATTTTGAACAACAAGCGAATGAGACGCGAGCTGCGAGACAGATGCAGTGCAGCAAACGCGGGGGGTTCCCGGTGCAAGCGTGAGCAGTCGAGGATCGGTCCCGGCGTCGGCAGGAAGCGAATGCGGAGCCGAACCCAACTCAGAGGATCGGGGCGGACCAGTTCATTCGATGGTAGAATAAGACTCAGTGCGTTACCAGAGATGCATTGATACAACCTCAAGAGAGGGGAAGTTGCGGTCTTGAGAGCGAAGGAACTGCGCAACCTCCGGGGCTGACCATTGGGCTGACCACTGAGCTGACCACTTGGCGGAACTTCCGGAGACGGCAGGAAATTGATTACCACCACGACTGAAACCCGGACCCTGGGACCAAGGACCCTCGTGGTGTTTGTCCTGGAAGTGAAATGCTGACGGCGACTCTGTCAGCCAGCGAGAGGCGAGGCTTGAGGGTGGCCCGTTTGAGCAGGTAGGGATACGGCACCCACCCAGGGAAGGACGAAGGACTTGCAGGAACGCGAAGCAGTGCAACCTGACCGCAAAGCTCAGAAAATGCCCTCGCCCGTCGCAGTTGGTGAAGAAGCAAGTGAACCATCGCCTGATACAGCCATCTCAAAGAGTCGGACGGGCAGTGTTGGCGAGGTCGGAGCGTTGTTCGGGATTATGGTTCCCGATGCAAGTCCCGTCGTTGCATTGCCCGGTTGGTGGATCCAGCCCACTGACGCCCACCTCCCTTCAGTGCCCTGACAACTCGATCGAATGTGCCACGCCAGCGCCATGGGGTTAAGGCTGGCAGAAACTCTTCACCGCCTTCACCCGGTCCCTGGATTTTTGCCTGCCAAGACTGCGCTCTGTCTCCACCCGCTCGTTATCAGAGCCTGCCGATAAGCAGTGGGTGGGAAAAAAAATCCCAGAGACCACCAAACAGCATCCCAGCACGACTTGTTGTGCACAACCACCGAGATGGCGTCCGATCTCAGCAAAAAGAGGAAATACAAAGACGGCAAGGCCTCAAAGGCCCAGGCAACTGCCGCTGTCCCTTCGAAGGCTAAGAAGCTGAAGAGGGACCCGACCCCGGAAGAGAGCGACGCCGAGAACGAGAGCGACAGCAACACCCCCGCCATCGACAACGAAGAGCCCGAGGCAGAGGACGCCAGCTCTGACGAGGACGCGCCCGGAGCGGATCAGGCCGAACAAGATGGGGACGACACAGAGAAGCAGAATGGCGTTGAGGAACTGGATAACATTCTCAACGGCGACGGTTCTCTGCTCCCTCCCTCCGTGTCGACCAACGCCCAGGCCTTCGAGGAGCTCAACCTCTCTGAGAAGACCATGAAGGCGATCGGAGAGATGGGTTTCACAAAGATGACCGAGATCCAGCGTCGTGGTATCCCGCCGCTTCTTGCGGGCAAGGACGTGCTGGGCGCGGCCAAAACAGGCTCCGGAAAGACGCTCGCCTTCCTCATTCCGGCCATTGAGATGCTCAGCTCCTTGCGATTCAAGCCTAGGAACGGCACTGGCGTTATCGTCGTGACGCCAACGCGCGAGCTGGCATTGCAGATCTTCGGCGTTGCGCGCGAGCTGATGAAGAACCACTCCCAAACCTGTATGTTGTAGCGATTGCGCTCGAGACGTCCGTCGTTTCAATCTCAAGCTGACCGTGTGCGCAGATGGCGTTGTCATTGGAGGCGCGAATCGCAGAGCCGAGGCAGAGAAGCTAGGCAAGGGAGTCAACCTGCTCATTGCGACGCCCGGCAGGCTGCTTGATCGTACGTCGTCACCGCTGATTTCTTTCCCGCGCAACACAGCGCGTGCTGACAGTTGCTGCCGCAGATCTCCAGAACACCCCGTTCGTCTTTAAGAACCTCAAGTCTTTGATCATCGACGAGGCCGATCGGATCTTGGAAATCGGTTTTGAGGACGAAATGCGCCAGATCATCAAAATCCTTCCCAAGGAAGACCGCCAGACCATGCTTTTCTCGGCCACCCAGACAACAAAGGTCGAGGACCTCGCCAGAATCTCACTCCGTCCGGGGCCTCTTTACATCAATGTCGACGAGGAGAAGCAGTTCAGCACTGTCGAGGGACTTGACCAGGGATACGTCATTGTCGATGCCGACAAGCGCTTCCTCCTACTCTTCTCATTCCTCAAGAAAATGGCCAAGAAGAAGATCATCGTTTTCTTCTCGTCCTGTAACTCGGTCAAGTACTACAGCGAGCTTCTGCAGTACATCGACCTCCAGGTTCTCGATCTTCATGGCAAGCAGAAGCAGCAGAAGAGAACCAACACCTTCTTCGAGTTCTGCAACGCCAAGCAGGGCACTCTGATCTGCACAGATGTCGCCGCACGTGGTCTCGACATTCCCCAAGTCGACTGGATCGTCCAGTTTGACCCGCCGGATGACCCCCGCGACTACATCCACCGTGTTGGCCGGACCGCACGAGGCAGCAATACAAAGGGCCGCTCGCTGCTGTTCCTGCAGCCCGGCGAGCTTGGCTTCCTGGCCCATCTCAAGGCCGCCAAGGTTCCGGTGGTCGAGTACGACTTCCCCAAGAACAAGATCCTCAACGTTCAGTCTCAGCTGGAGAAGCTCATTGGGAGCAACTATTACCTGAACCAGAGCGCCAAGGATGGCTACCGTTCCTATCTCCACGCCTACGCATCCCACAGCCTTCGGAGTGTTTTCGATGTCAACAAGCTTGACTTGGTGAAGGTGGCGAAGGTAAGGATTGTTGTCACAATGCCCTCCTAGACTCAACTAACCGTCCACGCAGGGCTTCGGCTTTTCGACGCCACCCAGGGTTGACATCACTCTATCTGCCGGGTTGAGCCGGGATAAGAAGCCGCAGAGCAGAAGGGCATACGGCAGTCAACCACGGCAAGGCGGCCAGCATCACCGGAAGTAGCTTTCGTGGACTGCAGGTTCGGGGCGTAGGATAGGAAGCTGGGTTCGGTTTTGCACGAGTATTGTCAACGGAGTTGCGGCGTCAAAGAACGGAGGGACTGCATACCCTAAGCGCGGCGGCATCTGCTGAGCAACTCGCTCTGTCAGCTAGTCATCCGACGAGCTTCATTATTCTTGAGTTTGGGTCCTTGCCAACGCTAGTCCTCGTGAGATGGAGTGACCATTCGACCAAGAACTCATACAGTAAATTTCACCATCGGTTTACAATACACGACTCGGTCTCCGACATCCAGAATTCCCAGGACGCCCTCAAGCGGGCAGCTTTCCAGCCTTCTTCGCCGTCCACGTGGCAATAGCATCCATGAGCCGCGGCGACAGCGCATCGTACGGCTCCAAACCGAGACTCTTCAACTTGCCCCGAACCTCATCCATCCCCTCCGGAGCAAATCCTTGCTCGATGATGGACGACACAAAGGCCGCAAACTGAGGCTCCTGCCACTCTCGCTTATCGGACAACTCAACGTGGACAAAGTCGAGCCCATGGAAGGGATGCTCCTTCTCGATGCGCCCGTACAGGTGTGTACCGCACTCCTTGCAGGCGTATCGCTGGATGGCGGCGCTGCTGTCGACGATCTGCAGTTTGTCGGCGTTGGCGGTGACGGAGAGCTTGTCCTTGGGGACGACGGCCACGAGGGAGAAGAGGGCGCCCGCGGGCTTCCAGCACTTGGAGCAGCCGCAGACGTGGTTGTGGGCGACGTTGCTGGTGAGGGTGACCTCAACTGGGTTGGTAGAGCAAAGGCATTGAAGCTTGCCGCCGGCAAAGGAGGCATCACCCTTGGTGACGCCATTGTCGATCAGCGGGTGAAGAGAGGGAGCCATGTTGTCTTGTTCTGAAGGAGCAGATGGGAAGCGCAACCTAATGTGGATGAAGAAGAGCAAAGATTGTAGCAACACTCAATAGCAACACCTACACCCTTACTACCTGGTAGTCTGTATATGTAACATTCTTCAACCCTGGATTCCAGCTGAGCTGCGGGTCTTGAACAACTCCCGACATGTTCAAAGGATGAATTATCCGGCCGTTGCCCCTCTTCTCTCGTCCCGAACGAAGCTGCGCAGACAACTTTTACTCTCACCCTTTTCCATTTCCACCCGCTTCTTCCCGCCGACAGCATGATGTACACTCGGCAATTTGGCTTCCCGATGCATCAACACTCCCAAGAGATCACGCAATCGATAAGCAGCTCGGAGTCTCGGACCTTGTTCGGTGTGGCAGCCCTGACGTGGTGAACTTCCGGAATTGCTTTTCGGTGCACGCTCAGGACAAAACGCTACAATAATAGCTTGAAGGAGGGCTTTCCAAGTATCCAAACATGCATACACAAGCCATATCTTTGTTGGTTGTCTCTTTGAATCATATTTCTGGAACTCTGGAACAACTGGGGTCTTTTCCTAGGTACATGTACCTACCTTACAATACCTCGCCATTGACCACCATCACAATCGGGCAAACCCCCGCTTGAAGCACACGAGTAACGTCAAGTGTTTGAGGCCTCGCATTTACTCCTTTATTCGTATGTCTAGAAACGTCCATTTGTTGAATTTTGGGTCGCTGCCAAGTGCTCCACGCCAGGCCGGAGACCATACCCTTGACCCCTGACACGAAGAGCCATCCGCCGCAGCTCCACTCGCCGAAAAACTCTTCAACTTCACAACTATGAAGCCGCCTTCCGCTCTCGCCTCCCAGCAATCTCCATCGGAATCCACATCCGACTCTTGAATCGGGTATGGTGTAGCGGTAACATCGATGACTCTCACTCATCAGCCCGGGGTTCGACTCCCCGTATCCGAGATTCCTTTTGCCCCGGAGCAGTTCTCTCCACTCCGCGAGTGCTTCTTTTTACCCCTAAGTGATTCTTTGTGCTCCCGAGCGACTGCAAGACCCCAGAGGGCCGTGGGTGGGGTCAACAGAACGCGGAAGCTCGTCGTTTAGTCCCTTTTGTTCATTGTTGCAGTGGTGCACTCATGTGCTTGAAAGTTACTTTGCCATGGTTGTCACGTCAAGTAACCTTATCCTCACCGACAACTGAGAGAGTCTCAGCCTTGATTCTCCTGCTCCCTCCGTCTTTCGAGTGGAATTTGATTACACAGGTGTGCGTTGCGACATACTCAAGCCCTTTTGGAGTTTTGGAGTGGGCGGGATGCATAAGCAGAGATAAGGTAAATTGGTGGGTCGCGGAAGCCAAGAGGCAGCCGGTTGGGGCATCCCACTCTCCCTCAGTCCATGCAAGATCATGAGCAACGGTGCGGCTTTCGAAGCTTCGGCATGAGATCGTTTTTGACTCCAATTGTTTGCATGACCCGTCAAGCCCCTGTCGGGCTCTTCAAAAGGTTGAGGACGCCCATTAACAAAGCCACAATCCTTCCAGGGGCTCTGGGGGTCTGACTCGGGCGACCAATGTTGTATCGCTCAGCCTCACACAGTGGAGTTCGACAAGGCGGTTTGGATGGCCACAGGCCCCACACGCACGGAGGGCCATGAAGTCAGGCTTTTTTTTCATCACACGGCCGACATCAGGTGCCAAAGAGGAACAAAAGAGTTGATCGGTATAAGACTCAACTTGCTCGGCTGCTTGCCAAAGCCCAGTCTAGGTACATTACCTGATGACTCTCAACCAACCTTGGCAACAACGTTGACATCAAGCCCCTGACGTTTGCCCTTAAAACGGCCATCTCTCGACTCTTGGGATACAAATCATTTCCTACCTATATTCTACATCCAACGCAATCTTTCTTGCCAAAGTCGACGCTGCCCTTGACTTTTCGGGCCACACGTGTTCCGCCAAAATCAACTTGAACGCCCCGATTTCTGAAATCATCAACCCGCTTCAGAAATGGCATCTGCCAACGACAGCGCAAACAAGCGAGGATTTTCTGAGCTGATCCGCTCCTTCAAAGCGAGGAGGGAGGAACGCAAGCGTGAAGAGGCAGCACGCAACACACTGGCTGATGATCGACGTTGGGAATGCTGCACCATGACCGGAGGCACTGCACGGCCCGGCACCACCATCTCTGAGTGTTATTCGGGGTTGCCAAAAGGGCAAGGGGACTCTGTGGAGACGTCTACCGGGAAGGCGGATGGAGGAGAAAGATGAGAAGACGAGGTTGGAAGTTCTCAGCAATCCAGGTTCCAGGGAGAGGCGAGGGTCTGGGGGGCCAGAAACTATGGGATGGGCCAGGCGTTTAGTCTCGAGATACCCGTTTGCCAATTCGTGCTTTTGGATCATCACTTCTACCTTGCTTCACGGTCCGAAGGTCCCCGGCAGCGAGATACACAGTAACCGGGATTTTGAGCGAAACGAGGCTGTGGATGGGTGGTCTGTGCAGCGGCCTCTGCCATCCACATCTTTCTCCAGTTGGCCCACCACAGCCTTTTCCTCCACCGAACACACCAAAACCGACCACAAAATACATCACAAGTTCTGTCTGCCTGTTTGTTCCCCACCACTTACTTGTTGCCTTATGGATTCGAAAAGGGCATCTTCCCTTCCAAACTTGGCCAGTACTTGCCGGCAGAAGGCATGCGTCCAACAACCTCAAGGGAGTGTTGCCAGAGTGAGCCAAGTTCCACTGTGTTTTGCCAAAACATCATCCCGTTCACCGGCTGACTTGTGGGGGTGAAATGGAAGGCCAGGACCATCCGTGAGGTGGGGTTCAAGGTGGGGCAACCTTTGCCGCCTGCTTGAGGACTTGACACCAATCATTTCAATCGCGCACCTTCATCTTGCGACAACCGCAGGTGAGCAGCCGCCACAGCTCATTTCCTGTCGCCGTCTCGAGCAAGCACACACATGGCGACTCCCCTCTCCAAAATCTCTTGGCATTTTATTTCCTCAATTTGTGTGAGGGATTGGTGCTTTGTTTCAGTTGCTCGACGCTGAAGAACCTTGACCCGATGCTGATGTGGGGCCGGACAGCCGCCCGCCAGCGCAGCCCCGATTCAATGTCTCCAACCCGCCTCGCTCACTACGGCGAACAAACACCCACATCAGTCCACCACAGCAAGCCGATGCGCTGGCAGATGACTCACGCAATGGAACGCGATCAGCAAGGTATCTATGGAATCAGCAGCCGCGTCTTGGTTCATTTTTCGTCCTTTTTGGCATTCCGGGGTTGCCTCCGCGGTCAGAGCCAAGACGTTTGGGCTGCCGCTCCGTGATCCCGGAACAAACAAACGACTGGCTATCGAGAGTCGGGCGCTTAACGGCAAGCGCCTGACTGAGCACCCGAAGGCAACGGATTGGCTTTGAGAGGCCGAACAAAGAAGAGGCCTGTCGAGAAATCTATCTTTACATTTGTTCATTGTTGCTCCCAGTCATGCGGCCTGTGTCCCGACCGCCGTTTCTTTTATTGTGTCGCCCTCGCACAATCGCCTCCACTCTATTGTTGTCCTTCTTTGCTATTGTTCTCTGCTTCTTGTTTTTGCACATCTTTCATCGTTCATATTTTGCCTTGCTTGAGAGTTTACTTTCCTTTAATTCCTCTTGCCTCTCCAAGTGCTTCTTTTTCTGCAAAGCTGGTCTCTGCGTCAACACCAACACCAACACCAACTTCCTAATTCGGCAACTCAACCAGATCAAGACACCACCATATCACATCTCGAAAGACACCACCATATCACGTCTCGAAAGATACCACCATATCACGTCTCGAAAGATCGTCGATCCGCGTTATGCCATATAACGAAAAGTTCGGGGCAGTGCCCCCAGTGCCCCCAGTGCCTTCCAGCCTCAACACCGACACCTGGCACCCCATCCAGCTCGACAGATCCCCGACCCCGCTTCAAGTACACGCATCTACTGCACCCTCGGTCACTCCCTACCTTGGACTCCGCGCAAGACTCTCTCAGCTCTGGTTCAACCGCTGGACGATCCTGCTCATCCTCGTCCTCGTCCGCGTCGTACTCCTGACAGGCAGCCTCAATGACAATATCGGCGATGCAAAGGTCAAGGCCCTATCGGCATGCACCAAGGTCGAAGATATCGGCAGTGCGATGGCGTCTATGCCGCACTACCTCTCAGTTGGAGTCAACTCGCTGGCGTCTGACGGTATCACCAAGGCCGTCTCGGGTATGGTGCAGGTCCTGATGATGATCTTGACTGGTGTTGAGAACCTTATCTTCTTCATCATCAATATGTACGTCGGTACATATGCATGCTTGATCGCGGCCCTGATCCATGGTGGCCTGGATGTAGCAGTCAAGGTTGTCGAGGGTGCCACCAAGGTTATGAACGACGCCATTGGCACTATCACCGGCCAGATCACCGACAATATCGCCGACGTCCAGAAAGTCCTCAACGATATTCCCAACAAGGTTACGAGTCTTTTTGGCCTCAATCTCGACATTCCCAAGATCGATATTACCAAGAATATTGACGACCTCCAACATATCAAGGTCAACAGCGCCGACCTTGTTAGAGACCTCGTCTCACTCAACACCACCATCCCAACCTTCGACCAGGTCGAGAACTTCACCAAGAATGCCATCGCGATTCCCTTCCAGTTTGTCAAGGACCAGGTCAATACGAGTTTTGGCTCCTATCAGTTTGACCAGTCCATTTTCCCTGTGGCCCAGAAGCAGGCACTGTCTTTCTGCTCCGACAACTCCTTTCTCAACGACTTCTTTAAGACCCTCTTCGACATTGTCGCCAAGGCCAAGATCGCATTCCTCGTCGTCATCCCGATCCTCGCTATCTTGGCCATCATCGGCGTAGGGTATCTCGAGATCCGCCGTTGGCGGAGGGAGAAGGAGCGAGCCCGGACATTCAACGAGTTGAGGTACGACACGATGGACATTGTCTATCTTGCATCGAGGCCTATAACAGGTGGGATTGGATTATGGGTGTCGAAGAAGCTCCGCCTTCAGGATGCAAAGAACATGGCTCTGGTACGGTGGACAATCGCATATGGAACATCTTTACCAGCACTGTTTGTTCTTTCTCTTGCGTTTGCCGGCTTCTTCTCCTGCTTCTGCCAGTTTATCATTCTCCGGTCTATCCAGAAGGAGGCACCAGCCTTGGCTAACCAGGTTGGTGACTTTGCCGGAGACGTCGTCCAGACGCTCCAGCAGGTATCGACTGACTGGTCCGATGATGCGAACGGTGTGATTCTCAAGCTACAAGACGACATCAACGGCGACGTCTTCGGATGGGTTAACAATGCAACGACCGCAGTCAACAATACGCTCAACACATTTGACGACGAGATCGAAAAGGCCATTACAGCTGTCTTTAAGGATACTATCCTACTCAATACAGCACGTAACCTCGTCGGCTGCGTTATCACGAGGAAGATCGAGACAGTGCAAAAGGGTCTTACCTGGGTCCACGACAATGCACACGTCACGCTCCCGCTCTTCAACAACAACATCTTCTCGCAGGGCGCCAATGATAGCGTCAACGGCGACAGCGACCTAACCAGCTTCCTCGCATCCCCCTCTAGCGTTACCACCGACGAGATTACCTCGGCCGTTAATCAGGTCATCACCAAGCTCGAGCACGGTATCGTCCAGGAGGCGCTCATCTCGACCGCCCTCCTTCTGGTCTACGTCGTCGTGGTCCTCATTGGCGTCATCCGCGCCCTGGTGGCTACAGCGCAGCCAGGCAAGACGCGGGCCGAGGGCGAGCAGTACGGCATGAAAGCCATCGCGCCGAGCAGGAGCAGCAGTGGCAGCAGGGACAACAGCTCCGGCTTCGCACGAGACGATGTTGTGTATGCCGGCAGCGTCAAGAGGGGAAGGACAGGTCCGGAGACGTGGCCGTCGCATGCTAGGAAAAGCAGTCATCCGGAGGTGGGATACTCAGACCGCTAGAGGCCGTCTGTTCGCCCACATCATGACGATTCGGTGGTGGACGAATGGGGACAGTCGATGCCGCCGCCGCCCAAGTACTCCCCGATTTGATGCGAGCGGCGCAGTGCATTTGGAGACGGAGAGCGGCGGATAATCGTTTTGCTCCTTTGCTCCTTTGCGGCCTATGTTTCTTTTGTTTACCCGCTAGATTAATAGATCAAGTTTAGAATTTCATTGCTGTTCTGTGAGTGTGTATGACGGCTTGTCAGCCCTGAGTTGCAGCTCGGCTAGTCTTGGCTCGCCTGGATAATCATTTACCAGCCCCTGTCAACATCTGGAGGTAACCTGCGCTTCGGGGCATGTTGGCCGACAAAGCGCGTGGTTCTCAACTCCACGTGTAACAATCCAACAGCAATAATGAGCGGGATGTGGAATGCGATGGGGGTACAGGGTATCCCATCGGTTCATGCAACTCGTTCCAGGAGCGAGGTCGAGGTGTTCTCTAAGCTAGACCGCGCAAGGCTCGAGTTGTAGGTCTCCGAAAAGAAGGTGCCACAGACGGCGCAACGCACCAACACGGGGCGTGGGAGGAACATCCCGTCTGGATACCGCTTACTTAACAACCCAAGCTGAAACAAGAGAGACCTTCTTCAGCGCCTTCGGTTGCCCTAGAAAACCGTTACGAAGGGTGGTTCGGCCTTCTAAATTTTGCCATGTGGGAAGCTGGCCGGGACTCCTCCAGAGAGAGGTTCCACTGCAAAAGTTGCCTCTGGTTTGTCGCCTGCGGTGTCATGATGCAGGTTACGGCAGGGGGTCGCTGCTGCCCCGCCGGGATCGGGCCCCCCGGTACCTTGCGTGTGGCGATGCGGGGTCGGATTCCAAACAAAAATTGGGGTGACTCAAAACCCTGCCCCTCGCCCCTCCAGGTCCGCTATTTGAACTCCTTTCAACGCCATCCACGACAAAGGGTTTCCTCGACGTCCTTCTCTCACCCCAACCCATCACCGCACTCCGCTGCACCCCTTCTCTGTGTGGCAAGCGAGCTCCGACAGACCCAATTGACTGCCTTTGCCCACCATGGAGGCCATCAAGCAGACCTTCCAGCGCTGCAAGGCCCAGAACCGGGTAAGCAACTGCCCCGCCACCTCGGGCTGGCGCCCGTGTCTCTCAGCAACGCCAACGGAAACCATTGACAGCTGCTGACATCGTCTCATCGTAGGCCGCGCTCGTTACCTATGTCACCGCCGGCTTCCCTACGCCCGAGGCCACGCCCAACGTGCTCCTCTCGATGGAGAAGGGCGGCGCCGACATCATCGAGCTTGGCGTTCCGTTTACCGACCCCATTGCCGACGGCCCGACCATTCAGACCGCCAACACCGTGAGCACACCCGATGCCATGACTGCCTGTGGTATCACACCGAGACGCTGACCGTGGGACCCCGAATACAGATTGCGCTCGAGAATGGCGTCACGATCCGCTCGACCCTGCAGATGGTCCGCGATGCCCGCAAGCTCGGCCTCCGCGCTCCCATCCTGCTCATGGGCTACTACAATCCCCTGCTGAGCTACGGCGAGGAGCGCCTCATGAAGGACTGCAAGGAGGCTGGTGTCAACGGCTTCATCATCGTCGACCTGCCGCCCGAGGAGGCCGTCTCGTTCCGCAAGTTCTGCACTCGCGGAGGTCTCTCCTATGTCCCTCTGATTGCTCCGGCCACCTCTGACGCCCGCATGCGCCTCCTTTGCCAGCTGGCCGACTCGTTCATTTACGTCGTCTCTCGCCAGGGTGTGACTGGCGCTCTCGGCACCCTCAACGCCAACCTCCCCGAGCTGCTGTCCCGGGTGAAGAAGTACAGCGGTGACAAGCCCGCGGCTGTTGGCTTCGGTGTCAGCACTCGGGACCACTTTGTTTCCGTGGCCCAGCTCGCCGATGGTGTTGTTGTCGGCAGCATGATTGTCACCACTCTGCAGAAGGCTGCCAAGGGCGAGGAGTGCAGCGCGGTCCAGGAGTTCTGCTCGTACCTCTGCGGGCGCACCACATCCCCGGAGGAGGAGGCCACGCGCGAGGTTGGAATTGTCGAGGCTATCTCGGTCGCCAAGGAGCCCAACGGCGAGGTACATGTCGACGGCGTTGTCTCGGAGACAGATGACCTTGTTGCCCAGCTGGCCGCCATGCACGGCAAGATCCCCGAGCGTTTCGGCGAGTTTGGCGGACAGTACGTCCCCGAGTCGCTCATGGACTGCCTCTCGGAGCTTGAGGAGGGCTTTAACAAGATCAAGGACGACCCCGCCTTCTGGGAGGAGTACCGTTCATACTACCCGTGGATGGGCCGCCCCGGCCATCTGCACAAGGCGGAGAGGTTGACGGAGCATGCTGGTGGTGCAACCATCTGGCTGAAGCGAGAGGATCTCAACCACACGGGATCCCACAAGATCAACAACGCTCTGGGCCAGCTTCTCCTTGCCCGCCGGCTTGGCAAGACCAAGATCATTGCCGAGACGGGTGCTGGCCAGCACGGTGTCGCCACGGCCACTGTGTGCGCCAAGTTTGGCATGGAGTGCACTGTCTACATGGGCGCGGAGGATGTTCGTCGCCAGGCCCTCAACGTCTTCCGCATGAAGCTTCTTGGTGCCAAGGTTGTCGCCGTCGAGGCCGGTAGCCGTACGCTTCGCGATGCTGTCAACGAAGCCCTTCGCTCTTGGGTGGTTAACCTCGAGGACACTCATTACATCATCGGCTCTGCCATCGGCCCTCATCCTTTTCCCACCATTGTCCGCACCTTCCAGTCGGTCATTGGTAACGAAACCAAAGCACAGATGCTTGAGAAGACTGGCAAGCTCCCCGACGCTGTGGTGGCATGCGTTGGCGGCGGTAGTAACGCCGTCGGCATGTTCTACCCGTTCAGCAAGGATCCGAGCGTCAAGCTGCTGGGCGTCGAAGCTGGCGGCGATGGCATTGACACGCCCCGCCACAGCGCGACACTCGCTGCTGGCACCAAGGGCGTGCTTCACGGTGTGCGCACCTACATTCTCCAGAACGAGCACGGCCAGATCAGCGACACTCACTCCGTCTCGGCCGGCCTGGACTACCCCGGCGTCGGACCGGAGCTGTCCAACTGGAAGGACATGGAGCGCGCCGAGTTCGTCGCCGCCACAGATGCCGAAGCCTTCATTGGTTTCCGCCTGATGAGCCAGCTTGAGGGTATTATCCCCGCGCTGGAGTCGTCTCACGGCATCTACGGCGCGCTTGAGTTGGCCAAGACCATGAGGAAGGACCAGGACGTGGTCATCTGCCTCAGCGGCCGTGGTGACAAGGATGTGCAGAGTGTCGCTGACGAACTGCCCAAGCTGGGCCCCAAGATTGGCTGGGACCTGCGTTTCTGAGCGACAATCGTCCAAGGAAAGAACTTGTGTGGGTTGGCCAGCAGGCGAAATAGCATAGACTCGCATAGAGACTTGAAAGAATCCCAGTTGTTCTGGTGCGTTTATGTTCTGTGTGCGACGTGATGTGTTTAAGAAGATGTGTGGCGGGGATAAGGGGCGACTCATGGCTCGAGCTAACCTCTTGAGACGCTCAATGAGAAAGGCACACGCTGCTGTCTCTAATGCCCTATGTTGCTGCCACAGAAATGTTGCAGCATGTGTACACATCAAAAATACAATATGGTACAATTCATTGTCGATGAACACTCGCTGGGTGAGGTCAGCCAGTCCTTTACTGCCTCGGTTTCGTCTCCTCCCTCATGAACCCATCCTCCGCGTCCTCCGCCTCCAGCCCAAACTCGGCCTCCTCCGCCAGCATCCGATCTGTATCAGCCATCAAGGCATCCCCCGCGACGGTCCCATCCGGTAGGATCTCCGTCCCCTCCTCTTTGGGCGGCAACCCCAGCGCCGCGCGCTCCAGCGCAAACCGCTCCTGCAGAGCGGGGGTCTGCATGATCCGCCACCGCAGCCTCCAGCCCCAGGGGCCGAGGTCCTTGACCCGCTGCGGCTTGCGGCCGAGCAGGTACTCGTCCAGGCCGCCGGCCTTGTCGATGGTGCGCAGCACGCGGGTGGTCACACGGGTGCGCACAAAGACGCCGAGCGAGGCGGACCAGAGGCGCTTGTGGTGCACGTTGGGCCGCCACTTGCGGCGCGTCTTGATCTCGTTGCGCTCCGACACGTTGTTGCCGAAGCGGATGCGCGCGGCGCCGTACAGGCCCGTGTTGGATTGGTGGTAGAAGGGCCGCGGGCCGTAGGGGTAGGGCGGGATCTCGGGCAGCGGCGCCGTCACGGAGGGAATGGGGATGTCGGAGCCGGGCACGCGCGGTTGCTTGTAGAGAGTCGGGGCTGTTGTGCTGAGGGCTCGTGTGGTGGTCAGCAGGGTGGTTGTCGCCGGCCTCGATGCCGCCCGGAGGCAGGTGTGGATGGGGAGTGATGGCGGCATTGTTGTGTGTCTAGGAGCCGCGGTTTTTGGCGGTATTGATGACTCGACGCTATAACTGTCGCATTGGCGAGTGTTAGGCGGAGAGAAGGTCAATTGGCTCCCTCGTCGACTGATTGCTCAAGGGTCTGTCTGGACCCAGCAACCTCTCCGGCGACGGCAGGTGTGGTGAGGCCAAAATTTCGACGGGTCTGAAAGGACAGGTCGGTGCCAGGTGGCAGAATTGCCGTTGGCGGCTGGCAGCCTTCTCAAATGCAGGGACAAAGTCACATGGTTTCGTGGTGCCGCCTTGTCGCGCGTTGCTGCCGCCAATGGGAAGAAGACGCGATCGCCCCGGTTGAGCCACTCCACGATCCACTCCAACTGCGAGACTCCGACAACCCGACATCATGCTCCCTCCGGTCGAACAGGCCGTATTGGACAACAACCCCGACTTTGCGATCCTTTACTCGAAACTCACGACATCCATACTCAACTCCGATGGGTCAACCAAAACCGACCCTGCGGCCAAGGAGCGCAGATTGGTGTCTGAGGTGCGATAACCTGCTGCTGTCAAGGCATCGGCGGCAACCAACATCACAATTATGACCCATTGACTAACCCTATGGCCTGTCTTGATAGGAGTTGAACGAGCACCGTCTCAAGGCCGCAAAACATCACCTTCTCATGGATGCATTGTCCAATCCAAGCCCGCAGTCCCTCCAACCCAAGCAAGCCGCAGCGCCGTCCTTGGCCAGGCGGCCACGACAGACACAGCCAACAGCGATTCCAGTCGCAGAGCTTCCAGCAGCTTTGCTTGACCTGCTGCTTCTCCTTCCGCCGCTTCTAACCTCCTCCTCGGACCTGTCTCACGAATCCACTGCCCTGTTGCTCTCCCACCCGCCCCTATCCGATCTGCCCGCTCACCTGCCGCAGCTCGCGGCGCTTGTCTCGAACACCTTGCAGTCATCTGCTGTACACTTGGCGCGAATAGCCAATCCATCAACAAACCCATCCTACGTCCACCGCTCCATACCCGCTCTCGCCACGAATGCAGCATCCCTCGCCTCTGCCATAGCGGACCGCAAAGCAGACCTAACACGAGCACGGCTCGCTGCCGGAACCGAGCTTACGTCCCTTTTGCAAGAACAAACAACCGTCCTCTCCCAGCTCCTCCGGTCCCTCGAAGCCAAGCACGGCCCCATTGCACGCTCGCTCGAGTTTCGGGCCACCGAGGCATCGCTCACCGCCCAGCGGCAGGAGGCCGAAGCAGAGACGGCACTGTGGCTTGCCCGCCGTGACACGTACACGCCCGAGGCGGCCAGGGCACTGGCAAATTATGCAAGCCACCTGCGAGACGCAAAGGCCCGGTTGAACGAGGCCATTCATACACTCAAGGGCGAATTGGAGGCGTACGGGGTCGATCCCGATCAGGGCGCCACAGGAGAGGGAGCCCAAGGTGGCAAGGAGAAGGTCATGAGGGAGATGGCGCGCGTGTATCGTGACATGAATAGGCAGTTAGAGGAGGTGAAGGGGGACCTTGACCGGTTGAAGAGAGCGTGATACCCCGTGTGCTGCCGGAGATCAGGGCAGTCTTGCGACACGAGATCTTTGGGCATGAGGAAATTTCAAGGGGCTGTTCCCCGAACCCCTCAGGAGCTGACGCGTTCCAACTTTGTGCAAGGTACAGGCCCGCGCCCTCCAAGGGCAAGATCGCATTCTTTCCTCTACCGCTCTGTATATCGTTGGTCTGAAACCGAGGGGCCTTTTTTTGCTCTACATGCGAACACCAGACCCAAGCTCACCCGGTATCAATGTATCAAATAGGGGTACAGTCTAACGACGCGAGATGCACGTGCAACACGGGGGAATAGAGATCGAGTCAAACAGGAAACCCAATCAGCCAGCCAGCCACTCCATTACTCCAACTCCTCTGCTCTCGTCTCGTCATCTAGTACACAGGAAAGGCATATTTTTGCTCTCGTCTTTAACCCTTGACCTTGAAGATGGCCTCGGCCAGGCGGCCGACGTTGTCGCTGGTGATGCCGGCAACCGAGATGCGGCCGTCGCGGGTGGCGTAGACGCTGTGCTCCTTGGCCAGCTGGTCCATCTGCTCGGGGGTCAGGCCGGTGTAGGCGAACATGCCGATCTGGCTGGTGATGTGGCTCCAGTCGTGCTTGGAGCCGAGCTTCTCGAGGTTCTCCTTGAGCAGGGCGCGCATGGTGATGATGCGGTCGGCCATCTCCTTGACCTCGACGAGCCACTGGTCGTACAGGGCGGGCGTGTTGAGGATCTCGGCGGCGATGCGGGCGCCGTGGATGGGCGGGTTCGAGTACATGGGGCGCACCAGGATCTTGATCTGCGAGTCGACGCGCTTGCGCTCCTCGGCATCGGCGCACACCATGGAGAAGGCACCGATGCGCTCGCCGTACAGGCCCATGTTCTTGGCGAACGACTGCGACAGGCAGATGTTGTGGCCCTGCTCGACGAAGTGGCGCACGGCGAAGGCGTCCTTGTGGATGTCGCCGCTGGCGAAGCCCTGGTAGGCCATGTCGAAGAAGGCAAAGTGGCCCTTGGCCTTGACGGCGGCCTCGATCTGCTTCCACTGCTCGGGGGTGGGGTCGACACCGGTGGGGTTGTGGGCGCAGGCGTGGAACAGGAAGGCGCTGCCGTTGGGCGCCTTGTTGATGTCGGCAATCATGCCCTCAAAGTCAAGGCCAATGGTGTCCTTGTTGTAGTAGGCGTACTTCTCGACCTGCAGGCCGGAATCCTTGAAGACGGCGGCGTGGTTGGCCCACGACGGGGTCGGGATGTAGATGGTCTTGTTGCCCGGGAAGAAGCGCGAGAGGAAGGCGCCGCCGATGCGCAGAGCACCGGTGCCCGAGATGGACTGGGTGATGGCCAGGCGGTCCAGCGCCGAGCTGTCCTTGCCGTAAGCGAGCACGGCGGCAGCCTTGGTGAACTCGGGCACGCCCGTGATGCCGGCATACTCCTTGTTGAGGCGCGAAGCGATCACCTTCTCCTCAGCCTGGCGCACCGACGGCAGCACAAAGGGCTTTCCCTTGTCATCGCGGTACGCGCCGACGCCTGGGAAACGGAGCACCACGTGTTAGCTGTTGCGAGCGGTTCCACAGCAAACGGCGAGCGGGGCGTGCTGGAGCTACAACGAACCGAGGTTGATCTTCTTCTCGAACGAATCGGCCTTGAAGGCTTCGGTGATACCTGTGCCACCGCGCC
Source organism: Staphylotrichum longicolle (assembly GCA_019096155.1). NCBI lineage: Eukaryota > Fungi > Ascomycota > Sordariomycetes > Sordariales > Chaetomiaceae > Staphylotrichum > Staphylotrichum longicolle. The sequence goes on from JAHCVI010000001.1 coordinate 15,328,658, forward strand.
TGTCAGTTTTCTGCCTCTGTCTGTCTCTGAGCTGGGGGCCAGCGTGTGCGTGGCGGTGTTGGCTCGTGTGACATACCGAGAATGGCCTGAGAAAAGGGCGCAAAGAGGCGTTTGGTCAGCAGGTGGAGGGCGGGGGCAGCTTGGGGAGCTTGGACACAGTGACACATACATCCTAGGCGAGGGTTTGTCAGTCAGTCATTCCAGGTCTCACGATTCAGGTCAGCAGCCGGTTCGAAAGCGCGCAGACGTACAGGAGGACCTTGAGGGACATTGGCCCAAGTGGAGGCCGCGCGCACCGCCGCAAAGTTGCGGGTCACGGCCGCCCGCCGCGTCGCGATTCTGAGCGAGGAAAGCATCGTGTCTGTGCAGAGAGGGGAGGGCTGAGTCTCCGGAGATGTGCTGGATGAGGAGGACAGGAACAACCCAGAATCCAGAGCAGATCAACAACAGAACAAACGTGGTCCCTTCAGCTCTGGTTCCTCGGCGCGCACAGTCAACTGCGGAGCCGATGGCTCACCAGTGGCCTGTCACGGGTGGGGCAAAAAAGTTTTGGCAGGCTCTGGTTGGCCAATTGGCAAAATTGACCGGCACGGCGTCGACGGAGCGGCTTTCCGCCCTCACCGACCTCGGCGGATTGGTGGCCGAATGACAAAAGGACGTGGGGGTGGCATAATGTTATCCAACCCTAACCCCTTCTCTACCACAAATCCATTCTGGCATGTCGATCATTGTGATCGGCTCGATCGTGTGGTCTGCGTTGTGTTGTTTGAACATGTGCAAATGTGGTGGCAGCCATTGAACGAGAGATCGTTTTATTTTCCGACCAGCCCAGATTAAATCCATGGCACTCCTCCCATCAGCCATTCACGAGACGTGAGGGAAGAGTGGCCGGAGGCGTTCTGTTCAAAGCCGTGCGACGGCAAGCTCGGGACAAGACGTCTCTCTGCAGGATTCTTGGGTAAAAGCGGCCGAGCAATATCTCAACGCGAGGTTGTCTTCAATCCAACCAGAAGCGCTAGTCGCACATCTTGCATCTCTGACGGCCAGGGCACGTTTGTCAAAGGACAGACCAAATACCAACCGGACCAAATGATGCATTGTGTATCGCCTGAGTTGACCTCGCACCGAGTTCACATGTCCGAGATCCTCGAGTGCATGACGACCAACGTCTCACTGTGTCGCCAATGCCCTTGATGAACAAGATCTGAATGGAAACATCAAACATGAGAGTAGCATAGGACAAGACTGTCGTCGCGGTCTGTATGACGGCGAGAGGATATATAAACACTTTCTCATCCGGCTCCCTGAAGTTCTCAACCTGCCCTGATCCATGAGGCTGCTCGGTTGTTTATTCGCTATTTTCTCCGAGTCGTCCAGACAGAGTCCACACGTCTCCAGTTTAGCGCGAAGCAGCAGAATAAGCTATCCCTGATGGCTCTAATCTTGACTACCTTGTTCCTTGCCACGTGCGCGTCCGCTCGGGGTATCACCGAAGCCCCATCGGCGATAACACCAGCCCCAGAGGCCGCCTGTCCCTTGACCAACTCCATCCCGAACTGCGGTGTAAGTCCAAAGTGGGATCCAGATTCTTCTCTTGGAACGTCAGAGTAAAGTACTGACAATGCACTACGTCAGGTCGGGTGCCTTATCTCTGCCGGTGGGGTTGCAGGTTGCTCTAATCCGCTTGACCTCTCCTGTCAATGCAAGGCCGCGTCCCAGATACGTTCAATCGCCGCTCCATGCGTCGAGAGCAAGTGTGGCCCGGAGCTGGGATCCTCGCTTGAGTCTGTGGCCGCTGCCATTTGCACCCAATGCGCCGTCTAGATCTAGATGGCCATCACACTACCCTACCGTGGCCAGACCAAATGATGTTTTACGATTTCTGTCTTCGATGATGTCTGTCTAGTCAATCTAGGGAGTCATGCATCGGCTGCAGTTTCCATGCATTTTGCGGCAAGGGAGAACAAGATCTGGTGGAGTAGCACACAGCCTGGTTATGGAGGCCCTGAAGGGTTCAGAGGCGAGTGATCAACAGCAGGGTACAGAACTTGAATCGCAAACTTTGTTGAAAGGATCGGATCGGGGCACACGGTTCATCCCGCACAAGTGGCTCACAGTGACGAACGGAGTTAATAGTGCAAGGCAGTGTTGAGTGAAGAGACTGCGAGCGCAATGAATCAACATCGTTTCAGCTAGACACGAAAAGTCGGGATGATGGCAAATTGTTTGACTCGCCTGTCTCAGGTCATCGGTGTTTAGATGGCGATACTGACGTCGTGGGTCTATCCCGGCTCAGCCTGGCTCGTCAGGTACACGAAGCAGGGAAGATTCGCCCTTGTTCAAGCCAAGAGCGAGCTCCCCAACTCTCTTTTTTCCCAGGTTCCACTTATCTTGTCGCCAATCCGGCCGTTGCCGAGAAACCATCTCGCCTCTAACTCCACCGAGGCAGAGAAATCGCGTTACGATCCACTGATGAACCCGCCATCGTCATGGCATTGAAGCGAATACCTGAATTATTAATCCACGTGGAGAGCGGAGTTAAGGGTTTTAGCCCACGAGCGCCGTGGAAATACCCGAAACCAGGTCCTTGGGACCGTGGCCAACAGGACCATTATGTCACTGGCACATTCAGTCTGCCAAGGATCCAGCATGTTGAACCGCGGTTATGGAAGGGGGTATATTTGCCTCGCTTCCCTCCCTCCCTTTAGGTCTCCTTTGTGAAGTCTCATTGTCGCCACCGGATATTCTTGTCTACCTCCCAATTCCTACACCCTTTTGAACCTCCTAATCAGGATCCGACAAGACACACCTACAGTTTTGCCCACCATGTCGACTACCGACTACAAGTTTGAGGGCTGGCTCGGCTACGACGCCTCAGCCGCCGAGGGAAACATGAAGTGGGCCGAGTTTGAGCCAAAGCCGTGGGAGGAGACGGATGTCGACATTAAGGTCACGCACTGCGGGATCTGCGGCAGCGATCTTCACACTCTCCGCAGTGGCTGGGTGAGTAAAGAGTTCCTTTTTATGAGATGAACAACTTGGAGCCCGTGGCTAAACGACAACAGGGACCCACAAACTACCCTTGCTGCGTCGGTCACGAAATCGTCGGCACCGTAGTGCGCGTTGGCTCAAAGGCCGAGGGTGGACTCAAAGTCGGCGACCGCGTCGGCGTTGGTGCGCAGAGCGATTCCTGCCAGGGCCGCAAGGGAGACTGCGAGGCTTGCGCTTCAGGGATGGAGAACTACTGCCCGGTCCAGCACGTCGGCACATACAACGGCGTGTACAGCAACGGCGGCAAGTCCTACGGCGGTTATGCTCTCTACAACCGGGCCCCCTCGCATTTCGTCGTCAAGATTCCCGACGCTATCAGCTCGGCCGAGGCAGCCCCCATGCTGTGCGGTGGTGTGACCACCTACGCGCCGCTCAAGCACCACGGCGCCGGGCCCGGCAAGACGGTTGGAATCATCGGCCTGGGGGGCCTGGGCCACTTTGGCGTCATGTGGGCGAAGGCTCTTGGGGCCGATAAGGTTGTCGTCATCTCGCGGACGTCAGCGAAGAAGGCAGACGCGCTGAAGATGGGGGCGGACGGGTTCATCGCCACTGCTGAGGACCCCGCCTGGGCCAAGAAGAATGCTTCTACCCTCGACCTGATCGTCTGCACCGTCTCATCCTCCTCCATGCCCCTGATGCAATACCTCTCTCTCCTGCGCTTCGACGGGACATTCGTCCAGGTTGGAGCCCCCGAAGACGGCCTTCCCACCATCCAGCAGTTTCCTCTGATCTTCAAGAGGCTCAAGATCACGGGGTCCCTGATCGGGTCCCCCAACGATATCCGCGAGATGTTGCAGCTGGCTGCGGACCAAAAGGTCAAGCCTTGGATCGAAGAGATCCCCATGAAGGACGCCAACAAAGCGATTGTCGATATGGAGGCGGGCAAGCCCAGGTACCGCTATGTGCTTTTCAACGAGAAGCAGCAGTTCAAGGCCGGATTGTAGACATGGATAAGCGTTATATACCACGATAGACTTATAGACAGCGACTTTGACATAGATGAATGTTTGGCAGGATTTGTCGTCGTTCAACAAAGAGAGTCCCAAGGCTTCAAACCTAAGCTCTAGATGCCTGGACAACACTGGCAGGCCGCTCGTACTTATGCCTTTTGAAATATGCATAGCAAGCACCGCACCGCCGTGAAAACCAAAGCTCTATGAAAGCCTTCAAGGAGGGAGGGAGATTCGTGGACGAAGGAGAAGATTTCTTGGTTTCGGGGAGGCACGGCGGTGCAATGCTTGCACCGACTACTCCTTCAGGCACAAGATCGAGCGGCCAGTGGATCTTGTCCAGGCCGCTCGTCTACCCGAGGAGGATGCTCACCAAGGGTGTGAAAACCCCAGCTGCATGTCGCCATTCAAAGAGGGGAAGACATTCTCTGAGTTTGGGGAGGAACGGCGGTGCCGTGATTGCTACGAACATCGTCACAAGTACAAGTCCGACCGAAACCATGGAGGATTTTCAGGCAGCTCTTTCACGCGCGTCGAATGCGCAGCAGGGCTGTATAAACCCAAACTGCATGAAGGCTTTGCGGAGGGGAACCGGTTCGTTGGCAAAGGGGAGGTACATCCATCTGTATTAATACCGTGGTCTTAGGTGGGTACACCCTAGCGAAGACACCAGGCATTGTTCAGCCCAACAGCTGAGAAATCTGGCAACCTTGAGGAGATTGTAGTTCTTTCTGCAGTTCAACGGTCTAGATTTTCTTGAAAACACTGTTGCAACATGAATCACCTCGAAGTGGAAGCAGTTTCTGTTGGGTATGCAGTCACGGTGCATTGCGTTACCGACCGAGGGTTAGACCGAAGAGAACGACTCACATTGCGCGCCATGAGGTCGATCCAGCTGTCCTGCTGTTGCAGGAGCTTCACTGTTTTCAAGTTGGCGGGAGAGTAATACGAAATCTTCAAGTCACTATTGGCTACTTTTCTGGTAAAAACCCTCTTTAGACCGGCTTATATATGATACCATGGATAACGCGAACCATTGAAACTGACTGAATCTTTGGGACTACTGCAAGTCTAAAGTGTGAAATCTCCATTCTCAGACTGTTCTCTGTGTTGGCGTCGCGTAGCTCTCGCGATGACCTCCAGAACATCGGCACCGTTTACACGGCCTGCTGTCCCCCGACCCGGTGAATTTATATTTCTCTCGCGTAGGCTTCAGACAGCTGGGGCTTTTGCACCCCTTTCCCGCGGCAAGCTCTGGCCTGACCATTCGCAATGACATTCCCAGATCGGTCGACTTATTTTTCTTGCTGTGAATGTAGTTGTAGCAGTGGTGGCACCGTCTTTTGTCCCCCCCCCCCCCCCCCCCCAAAAAAAAAACCTTTCCCCCTCCACGTACGGCTTGAGACAGTTGATATTCTTGCGTCCCTCCTTCGCAATATTCGCCTCGGTGGTGCGAATCCGGTCCAGGCCCTTCATAATGGTCTTCAAAGGTCGCTCAGCCCTGTCGGATGATGGATGGTATACTGATAACAGAGGTGACAGCGTCTATCCTCCCCTGACTCAGAGTATTCTCCTCCTTCTGAGAAGGGCTTGAGGCAGTTGGGATTCATAGATCCCCCTGTACCGTTGGTGGACTGGTTAGAACGGTGGACATCCCTTGGCGTATGCACCAGGCGCTTGAGCCCGATATCTGAGAAGTCTGGCGACCCTGAAGGCCCGTACATGGTTGATAAAGGTAGTCACTGCAGGGGAGTGTACAAAGCTTCACTTCTTGCTTTCGACAACCACATTCATGTACACCTGCATCAGCCCCCGATCAGGAACGATGTAGAAACGGTCTCTGGAGACCGGGCGAGCCGAGCAAGGAGGAAGAAATGCGAGATCGCTCCATGCTTGGCGGCAATTTTGTAGTGCCGGGCAAAGAAAACTCTCGCCCCATTCTCTCGGTCTATTGACTGAGGATTTGAGTACTTCGTTCCTAAATACTTGCGATGTTCTGCTCATGTACTGTACGGCTCTCCCCTTCATCGTCCGCGGTCGCGGTTGGCGACAGACTGGACATACATGCGCTGCCGGCCCCTTTCGTCTGATCTCCTAACCCTGCTCTTGTGTTTGATCTGCTCCGGGTGTGTTACGAGATTCCACAATGCCATCGCTCTCCAGAACTCGGCTTTCTTCTGGAGGGAAGCGGGAGAGTAACAATACGCCCGCGGCCAAGAGCGCAATAGCCTAAAGGTGAGACATGGATCAACAACCAGTCCGGCGCTTGTCAACCACTCTGCGGAGAACTTACCGCGTTGGCAAAAAAGGTCAAATGGGGTTTGCCGATTTGCGCCAATGCTGCAAAGACGAAACCAAACAAGCCTTGTGTTGCAAGTCTGGCAATATTCTCGACGAGCGTTAGAGCGTTCAAAGCGTCGGCCCTGCTGGATGCCGAACACATCTCGGTCATGACCCCTTTGGCAGCTGGTGCAGAGCCAGATGCGAAGGGAAGCAAGAATGCAGCTGGAGCCCGTCAGTTGCTGGCATCGAAACCCCGACGTCCGAACGAACGAACACACCTAAATATATGTGCCAGCTCTGCGTAGCAAAGGCAGCGCACATGGTCAGCACCCCATCCACAACCAGGCTTATCCGCAAGAAAAAGAGGTCAAAGGCAGTTCCTTCGTCCTCCTTCAGTTCATCGGAGCTGACTGGCTCCTCCTCGGCGAAACTTCCGATCGGTGCTTCGAGTTCCTCAGGATTCGTTGCCAAGCGGGATGGAGCTTGGGTTTCGGCCCCTCCGGTGCCCCTGGAGCCCCTCGCTTGATATCGGCTCACGTGCCACTTCCGGCCCCAATTGATGATGCGCGGAAACACAAATATCAAAAAGGCTGCGCGCATAAACGCGAATCCCGACATGAGCCAGCCATTATCGGCTTGCCGGAACTCAAAAGCTGCGGTGGCATACATCTGGATTAGCAAGGGCGCGTATCCCGTAGCCAGCTGTCGCGTATCAGCATTCGGTTCTAACGATGGTGCGCCGTTTGGAACTCACGACACCGAGGAAGACACCGCCACATAAAAAGAGAACGCCATAATGTCTCCTCACCACTCCGTTGGCGAGAAGCACTTTCTGTGGGGCAAGAACGCGCAGAGGCGCGAAAAGCTCCGAAAGTCCCTTGGAGTGCGGTTTAGAGCCACTCGACAATGACTCGGCCGCAATGTGCGGCATCGCAATGCGGACATACAAGGTCGAGAGCAAGAAGGAGTAAAAGGCGACTTCAAAGGGACGACGGATCCCCCAAGCGTCGCCGATCATGCCTCCGCCTATCAGCTTTGTCAGCACAACGACTCCGGAACGCGTCAGGAAAGACAGTTGGCAAAGTTACTCAGATATCCAATGCCCTGTCCCAGCATTATACACCCTTGAAGCATGCCAAAGACTGCGGTCCTCCTGACGGGCTCAACCACCTCGCTGGCAATGATGTTGGCGACCAAACTGTGCAGCAGCAGAGTCAGCCACGTCCATAAGTCGCGGGAGTCAGGGATAGTAACGAACATGTAGCCAACGGGGCCCCCAATGATCGTGATCAGCTGAGTACACTGAAAAATGATTATACCAGCTTGGCCACCTGCCAAAACGCCCACGATCTGCGTGGCCACCCGGATGGCCGGCACAAACGTCTGCACCATGAGGGCGACGCGCGGGCCGAACCGCTTGGCCATCCAACCCGCGACAAACAGATTGATGGTCCCGCAAAACGTCGTGCTCATACCGAGGATAGAGAACTGCGTCGCGGTCCCAGCGGCGATCTCATTGCGAGTGCACCGGTCGCCCGGGCCTTCGTACGGCGGATGATTACTGTAGTAGACATCACACTCCATCAAATGGAATGCGTAGAAAATGCTTGTGTTTGTGGCATAGTCAGCCTTTCTTCCAGCCGCCCCAGCCATTGCAATTGTTGAGTTTCATGCTTACGGTATCTGGGTATAGCTAAAAGAAAGCGTGATAAGGAATCCTGCGAAGAGAATTCGATTCTCGACATGAACTTTGAATAGATCTCGAAACGCGACGCCAACGCGCTGGGATCGCGACGCCAATCCATGGTCTGGGCTTGACACGGCATGTGTGCCCTTGCCATTTGACTCGTTCTGACCAGGAGGCCCTGCCTCATCATGGTGAGCTCGACATGGACCCCCGAGGAGGGGAGTGCGTTCGATCGCATCTGACGCCACCGTGTTGTTCATGTCTGGCATAGGGTCTGCGTGCCTCAGAGTTCCGCTCGTGAGTCCCGTCCTCTCAAAGGTTCATGTCTCGAAAACTGCTCGGGGAATAGGGTAGTGTCTCAGGTCTGGTTACTCCATGGTCGTCACCCAGTTTCGGGAGTGAAGCGGCTCGAGCGGGCGGTCCGGTACCGCTGGACTGATTGGCGGTGATCAGCGGCGGTTTGTGGGTTTGTGGGGACAGTGTCGTCGATAAGTGGGTCCCGCAGTCCAAGCCCAAGAACCTCTGACTAAAAAATTCCATATACTGGCGGCGTTACCATGCCTTTAAGGTTTAAAGGCTCGATTGACTTGAAATGAGAAGGAGGAAGAAAAAAAGGAAGCAAAAGCAAAAGCAAAAGCAAAAGCAAAAGAGAAAGAGAAAGAGAAAGAGAAAGAGAAAGAGAAAGAGAAAGAGAAAGAGAAAGAGAAAGAAAGAGAAAGAGAAAGAGAAAGAAAAAGAGAAAGAAAAAGAAAAAGAAAAAGAAAAAGAAAAAGAAGAGTAAAAAAAGAGAGAGAGGAAAAAAATAATAGTTTTAAAATCCAATCCACTTTATTTCCTCAATGATTCAAGCTTTCTCAGCACCCTTGGTAAGAAATGAGATGACCTCAACTATTTAAGTGATGCTAGTGGACGCCTTTTTCTATCTACAAAAGAGCCAAGGACCTACTCGAGACATGAATCCCAAAACCAGGGGACGACGTAGCACAATCGGATATCTATCCACCAAGCAGTTTTCAAGACGTGAACCTTTGAGAGGACTCATGAGCGGAACCTTAGGGTTATTCACTGGTAGCAGGGTGGTGGCCTGGGATCCAGGTCTGGCTGACTGTGATTTCGCCTGACGGGTAGACATTGTAAACCGGGCGCTCCCGGCGGAACTTGTTTTGTGCCGTGTGGCACTGGATCGGTTTCTCCGGCGTGTCAAGGTTGATCCATGAGTTCCATTGGTTCCGGGCTTTCAAAGCTCTTCTCGACGGTTGTTGCATGCTTGAAATGAATGCAACTGAGGGCGTGGATGGAGAGAAGATTCGGCCGGTGGCCGGCCGCCAGCTTCGCGTCGATTCCGACGCGGCATGTGCGCTGGTTGGCGCAATTCATTCTGATGTCGTGTGCACGAATGCACAACTTGATCTGGGCTTGAGCCCAGGGAGAGAAGCCCGCCGGGATTATCTTGATTGCCTCTTCAAGAATAAAGTGGATAACGCCAGGCTCGCAATCGCACCGAGCCTGGACTGAGAGGATCTTCAAGAAGGCGGGGGCCGCATGAACGCCGCTCTGCCGTCATCAGCAAGGTCTTCGTCGAGATAGACTTCCTCGAGGTGGCGATATATGGCTGCAGTGGGTGATCAAAGACTGCGAAGGCGAGGGTGAATATTGTTATTGTGGGAAGAAAAAGAGCTGAGAAGCTTGAAGATGGAAGAGTTGAGCGTGGGATGTGGTAAGAGAGCTGAAAAGATTTGGGAATGGTAAAAGTTGCAGGAGTAGTTGGAGGGAAGAGTTGGGTGGCGAACGGAAGAGAGAGAAGTTGGGTGGGCAAGTTGAAAGTGAATGGGGGCCGGGAAATGAAAAGTTTCGTTGTGTTTTTCTATGGAGCTGATGAACTGCGATGTCTGTCGAAGTGGTTGAAGTCTAAGCTGAGGGGGTTACCAGAGGATGGTGATGCAGAGTCCTGTTTCAAGTCACTCCGGTTAAGTTGATTGAAATGGATCCAAAATCGTCAAATAAGCTGGTCACAGCAGGCAAAATACACGGACAGTTTGCAGGAAGTAACCGACGAATACAGCAAGCAACTACAGGTAAATTGGCATTTGCACGTCGCCGCATGCTTTGAGATGGCAGACATCATGGCCATGTGTATCAACAGTACCTAATAATGTGTTGGAGCAAGCGGGGTTGATGGTAAGATGGGCCAAACAACAAGCACGCGCAAGCAATGGGGCAAAACAGTGAATAGAACGGGCTTCAAATTTATGTCGGGTTCAAAATAGTCAACGTACAGGTCATAAAAAGTGAGGAATGGTGTGTTGACGTCTGATAGGGAAACCGTATGCTTCAGAGTTCCGCTCCTTCCTCAGGGCTTCCAACGTGGTCCGCGGCTCGAGCGGGCGGTTTGTGGGTTTGTGGGGACAGTGCCACAGTGGGTCTGGCGGTCCAAGCTCAAGGCTCGTCGCCGCGGGAGGGACCGAGATCCCGAGAGCGGACGGGCCGCTGATCACCACCAAATCAGACCAGCGGTACCGGATCGCCCGGATGTTTATTTCCAACCTCCTCGACTGTGCAGTCCATGAAAACCATCAGCTCGATTCCGCTAGGGGTCTTTATGTTTAATCGGTATAATGCGATCTCCGGCCAGGTGCACATTATCAAAGGTTTTGTAACAATTTGAATTGATTTCAACTCGGTACCAAAGCAGAATCGCGCCCCTGAATCTATTGAGACCCCCTCACAGGTCAAGTCTCCTGCACAGCCGAGTGCCGTTGTCAATCACCTCCCAACCCTCAGTGCCCGGAGTCGAAATAGCATAAAAGACACCAAGAGGATCCCACTTCAACCGGAGAAGGCGGAGCTTTGGGTACTCGGAACCCCAGAAGTTGCTCTGCCAGTTGGGCTGGTATGGGTCGGCCTAGAAAGCTCAGTGTCAGCAAGCAGTTAGAGTCGGCGCGGTTGGGACGCCACTTACCTCATTGACATAAGTGCAGCCGCTTGTGCTCGCCTGCCTCAACGCCGCGTCCATAGTGTTGGTAAGCACGTTCTGCAGGTCCGCCTTTTGGGCCAGGGACGAGCCGACGGGCACGGGCAGGATCGTAATGATGAAGTCGGTTGCGTTGCGCCAAGCTGGGTGCGTCGCGCTGTTGCTCTGCGGGGCGCCGTACCCGGGGTTGAACAGGTGTCCGACCATGAGGCCGACCAGGTCGGACCGAGGGCTCGCCACCGTCTTGAAAGCGTCGATGATGCCGCCATTGTTGGTCGCCACGTCCTTGTGGTTAAACATCCAACCTCCCGTGAGCGCAGAGGAGCCTGGTGTCTCGCCCTCGAAGAGGTCAACGTACAGGTCGTAGAAGGTGGGGAAGCTCTTCATGTTGAACTCGTGAGGGATCCCCTTGGTCGCCAGCTCATCCAAGAAAGGCTGAATGATGGTCTGCAGCTGGGCCGAGGTCTTGCCAATGGCGACAAATGGACGGATACGGAACGTGAAGGGGAAGATCTCAAAGTAGACGTAGAGGCCATTGTCGACAAAGTGGTTGGACCACTTGTGGAACGTGCCAACTCCGTCCCAAAACACGTTGGGGTCGAGGGTATGGGTCGTGTTGATGTAGAGGGTCGCACCAGTGGACGGGAGGTCAGGGAAGGTCTTCATGGTCACTGACAAGATCACGGCGAACGAGGCCGGACCGCCACCCTTGAGCGCCCAGAAGAGGTCAGGGTTCTGCGCCGCGTTGGCAGTCACGTATTGACCCGAGGCCGTGATGGCCTCGAAGGAGAGCACGTTGTCGGCAGCTATCGTCTGTCAGTCATGCGAGTCTCGACAATCACAGACAAGAGCGCAGCCACTCACAGAACCCCTTGAGCGTGGTCCACGGGCCGTGTCCAGCGCCCTGGACAAAGCCGCCGGCGATGCCGACAGTCGGGCATTCGCCAGTGACGACCACCACAGGCGGGCTGCGGGCGTGTCCGGCATCCAGAATCGTCTTGCCCTGGACGCCAGCACCGATGGTGACGGCTCCTCCAGTGTAGCCGCCAGGCCCGTTGTACGAGTTGATCCAGTTGATGTTCTGGAAGCTGTGCGTGTTGATGATCAGCGCACCATAGCCCGTGCTGCGGCCGATGAAGTCGTGACCAGTGTTGCGCACAATCAGCCGGAGGTTGTTGCGGCGGGCAAAATCAATGCCGGCCTTGACATGCTGGGCCTTGGTTGCCATGATGACATAGACGCCATAGTACCCCAGCGTGCAGCTGTCAGTTGGGTTCTGCGTCGGCCGGCAGGTGTCGTTTGTGAAGTAGGTCCAGAGCTCGGAAGTCGGGTGGTTCGTGCTGGTGAACAAGTCAGTCATGATTCTCACTCAGTAGTGACCGGGCGGACTCACTGCCACAGCTCATTCTCCCAGTTCTGCTGAACGTCGGCGCACTTGGCGGCGTCGTACGTATTCAGGCTGCCCAAGGGCGTGGTGAGGGTATTGTGGCAGACGGCGCCGGGCGGAATGTTCACGCGCAGCCGTCCCTCGACGGTTGCGTTGAGCACATTCCACTTGGCCGTCGACGGCCAACACCACTCGCCAGGGTAGCACTTGCAGCCGAAGTTGATACCTTTCAGAGTGGCAGTTGTGACATCGCCCGCATCGGAGAAGTCGAGTCCATCTACCGTGATGGCGGTGGCCACGGGTTCTGGATCACTCCTCACGATGATCTGTGCCAGTGCCGCTGGGACAAGGGCCGCGGCACAAGCGAGCCTCAGCAAAGACAAGGCCATGCTGACCAAAGGAGGGGACAGGGAGGATTGCTTCTAGTGCCAAAAATGAAGATGGTCGAGCTCACTTCGGCTGAGCCTGCGGGATCCGGAACCACAAGGACAAAGAACAGCGAGCACCTTGCCTCCCTCATATACGCGATGCCATCGCGAGTTGCTGGGCCAAGATGGCGCGGGGCATGATTGCCAGAACCGGGCATTCCAGCGGAGCTAATGCAGCTGCTTGTTCGCGATTACGGAGACCGGGGAGGCCCCCCATGGCGTGTTAGCCAACTGCATGCCTAGTGGCCCTGCCAAGGCGAGTAGTGTTGCAACCCGGCGAGCCGGTAACCAGGCATCGGCCGACCTCCCCCTCCTCAAGCTCCCCAACAACCCCCTCATGGGACGCCTCCCGGCTGACGTGCGTTGCATGCCGATTCGGATTTCGGCTGCGCTATCGAATGCCAAGATTGATAATCAAGGCGATATTTCAGCAAGTCCACGATAGCAACAAGCAGGTTTCCAAAAATGGTTCGGGCTTCGTCGATTCCAGAGTTGCAATGCCATCTGACAAGGGCTAAACACTACGCTAGGCCGTCGCTTGGAGGAACCACGTGCGACTGCTTTCCTTAGCGAACATGCCATGTCTTAACCGGGCAAGTGTGGCTCCTAACCCTTCCCACCTCGCCTTAGACAACCTCAAGCGGAATCGCGTTGTGACTCTTTCCCCGCTCCTTCCTCCCCTGGACACACATCCACAACCCGTAGAGCCCGAAAATGAAGGCCGTCAGCGGGGCGGTGACGGCCCAGAACAGCGCGAACTGAGGCCTCGTGCCTACCCCCATGCCCCCACTCTCGGGGACCTCGTCCCAAGCGAACAGGGGCGTCGAGAATAGAGCAGCCACAAAGCTCCCCGGCAAAAAGAACATGGCGACCAGCGCGAGCATCTTCATTGAGGACGAGTCCTGCAGACTAGACGCGGCGATGCTCCGGGTCGCCTTGGCCGTGTCAAAGGCGATGGCGTTGTCTTGCTGCGCAATCAGATGGAACAGGGCCGCAATCTGGATCTGCACCCGTTGCTGCACGTAGGCTGTGTCGACGGCCTGCATCCGAACGCGGTGCCGGAGGAGGTCCAGGTGAGATGCGGAGAAAGGTTGCCCGACAGAGGGAGCGAGGCTCTCTCTCCTGCGGTCAGCTGCATGGGTTCGGTCTTGCTTGCGGTGCTTTACGGGCTTCCGGGACGCGTGTTGGGAGATGAAGTCGTTGATAGCCTCGACAACCTGCATTTTTCGAGTGCCATTGGCCAGCTTTGCAGCGCATCCGCTCATCTGCGCTGAGAGATGACCAAGCTCACCCGCTGCAGGCTGTGTTTGGTGCCGCGAGGCAAAGCGATGGTGTCCGGTGCGCGCCTCAACCTCCCTCACCGCTGCCTTGATATCATCCAGCGTGCTGTCGAGCCCGTGGGCAAGCATCAGGCTGCACAACAACGCAGGGAACATGGGGTGCATGACACTGGTTGCGCTCCATTTGGAGTCGAGAATGCGGCGCAGCTCCATTCGCTCTTCGCCCTCGGCGAAAATGATGGCGTGCGTCTGGGTTGTCGATTCGGACAGTGCTTCTGAATGAGACCAGGCTGCCGCGAGTTTGGGATGATACGCTGCTGTGAAGAGTCGCCGGTTCTCTCCCTGGCCTTCCAGCGCCGAGACTCCGGCAAAACAACACCGGGCGTAGTCGAGAGCGTCACCCATCCTCCAAGCCTCTGTGAGCCTGTCCAGCGTCTTCGTCGAGGGGCTCACCCGCAGACCCTCACGATCTTGACCGACCCAGAGGATTCTAGCTGCCCGAGTGTAAGAACCCCCTACAAGACACCGTTGAGAGGGTTCTTCGAGCCAACTGTCGACATCTGTTGAGGGAATGGTCTTGGTCTCTACCACTGCGGGTGACAGCTCGCCATCGTCTTCCGCCCAGATTTCTGTTACCTCCACCACGGGACACTTAGGGACGTCGTACTTGTCCCAGAGACTCCGATTCCCGTAATGCCGATAGAGGTCGTGCATCTTTGCGATTGGTCATGTGTTGTTGCGAAAAGGCTGTCGACTCGGGGGCATCGGGTGATCATGTGTGTGCATGAGATTGTCGCCCAGGTTGTCGCTGTCTCTTCATGGAGCTTGTCTTATATTAACCGGCGACAGCAAGCCTGGTAAGTCCTAGGAAGGCTGTGCTCCCTCCGCTCGGCTGCGCCCCGTCAAGGCTGACGATGCGGGGAATGACAGCAACCGCCGCCTAATCCTGGCCGCAGGCTCCCACCATGCAGTGGCCAATTGAAGTTCAAGAGATGTGATCTGGAAAGTGAAAAGAGAAGAAATGTGACAAGCATGCTAGGGCCATAATTCAAACTCTCTTGGCTCTTTGGTCGTTAAGACATCAGGTGGAATTTGCGATTTGCTTGCAGAGAGCGGAGTTCACCTCCGAGGCAGCCAATCCAGCTCGGGTCGCAAGGCAGATCCAGATCTCTGGCTCCGCCGCCGCCACGAAATGAAAAGGCGACGACACCAGGCCAAAAGCGCACATGAGATGATTCCGGAAAATGGTCTCTGCCGCTGACGGTTCTCCCAGCAGGAGGCCGCAGAAATCAACGAGGTCCTGACAACACCCGATTAGCCAACTTGACCCGGCGCCCCCATCATCTGCTGCGTATTCCCTTCCACCCCATCAAAGGCATGCCCTTGGTCAACATTAGGGCAGGGACCCTGAGATGCATGGCCTTGATAAAGCTGTCGTCTCGTCGCGTCCATCTTGACGAGCAAGTCGAGATCCATCTCATGCCATTCCTGGGTCTGCGAGACATAGATCCACCTCTGCTGCGCGGCAATCCAGCTCCGGCCCGGCAAAAAGGCCTCGAGCATGTAATAAAGCTCACGCGAGTAAGGGTAGTCAAAGGTGGGCGGGCCTTCCCGCTGCAGAAACGCATCTGTGCCTGCTTTCATCTCGTCCTCGGTTGGGTGGAAGTGAAGACGCCTGTCTGCCTTGTTCTCGCTGTGGCGCCGAATTGACCTTGTGGTCGAGTCAAGATGCACCTCGAGGATCCTGGCGTACCACAAAGGACTGGACAGGGCGTTGAGAACAAGGCGGCGATTGCGCTCAAGGAGTTTATGATTCCATGGAGGAATTGTTCCCCTCGGAATTGTCGGAATCGGCACGCCCTTGTCGAGATGGTCTTGCCAGTGGGCGAAGTCAACCACAGCACAGAGAGCGTTCCATCTAACCACACAGGTCAGACAGGTGCAGTGGATCGTGTCGTCGGGGGGGGGTGATGTTTTGGTGGGCGATACGGTGCGAAAGTTTGAGATCCGGCCGGTCGGGACTTCTGAGAAGTGGGCGGATCGTGGGATCGATGTCCTTGGTCAGAACTGGACGGAGGAGGCATCGCTCGAGAATAGGGTACCGCAAATTGATGACTCGGCGGATTATGGCAGCCTCTTCGGAGAGAAGAAAGCGGCGGAGCGTTCGGTTGACCTGAGACACAGCGAAGAGGTCGCTCGGGCGGAGCAGTTCGAAGATCCCCGTCAGCAGCTCATAGGGGAGATCCAGAAGCCCGGTTGGTGCAAGGCCCGACAAGGATGTTTTTGATCTTGCTCTGTTTTCAAACTTCTTACGCCGACGCTCCGTTCGCTTGGAGTGCAGGGCCAGCGGCTGTGTCAGGTCTTCGATGGGCGCGAGGTCACACTCGGCGTCCTGGACGACGGTTTCCTTGGTTTGTGGCATTTTGATGGTTTGGGGACCATCAAAAAGTTTGGAAACCAGCCCGGGCTGGAGTGGTGGCCTGAAAGCACAAGGGCAGGCCGCCGGGCGCAGACAGCTGGCCACAACTGTCCCCACCACCCACAGAACCTGGAAGGCGGTGACGCAATCAAGCAGTTCCCTTTTCAGTGCAACTCGCCAAGCTGCACCGTGAGAGTATACGGCTAAGAAGTCGCTGCGAGGCTGGACACCGGCTCGCCCAAGGGGAAAGCCTCAAATGCTATCGCATTCCTATTTTACACTTGAAAGAAGGAAGTATAATAAACCCAGCTAAGTATTCTATTCTAAATATAAGGTACTTTTTCCTCTTCTTCCTCTTCTCCCTCTCCTCCCTCTCCCCCTTCTCCCCTTCTCCCCTTCTCCCCCTTCTCCCCCTTCTCCCCCTTCTCCTCCTTCTCCTCCTTCTTCCTCTTTCCCTCTCCTCCCTCTCCCCCTTCTCCTCCTTCTCCTCCTTCTCCCCCTTCTCCTCCTTCTCCTCCTTCTCCTCCTTCTCCTCCTTCTCCTCCTTCTCCTCCTTCTCCCTCTTCTTTCTTTTCTTTCTTTTATCTCAGTATTATAAAGAAGCTTAGATAGACAGGATACTTTCCTACCATGACAAGTTTGTCGCTTCTATGGCAATTATTGAGCAAGGCAATTTATTCAAACATTTCCAAGCACAACTGTCCCTGTCACTATGATTATCGCGACCCTTGTTTCCCTTCCACTTCCCTATCTAAGCGCCAACCAATTTGATAAATATTAGAGTTGTATTGTAGGAGAAAAGCCCTAGAACTTCAAACCTCCTCTCTTGTGTATCTTCAACTTGCCTTTCTCGCTCCCTCAACTATCTTCTCCCCAAAACTCACAGCCCACATTCATTCTCCTCTCTCGCCAACGCGACCAAATTCTCTCCACGGCAACCCTCTTTTCCCATCTCCCAGGTCTCAACCCTCTCCTCCCCTCCCAACTCACAGCCCACGTTCATCATCTCTTGCCTGCGAATCTCCGCTTTGTATACGCAACCGAATTATCTCCACAACAACTCTCTTTTCCAATCTCCCAGTTCTCTTTCTCTCAAACTCGCAGCTCACGTCCACTCTCTCCTTGCCTACGCAACCGAATTCTCTCCATCGAAATTATCCCTTCTCACGCAAAGAATACCTTACCCAAACCCATTTCACGACCAGGAATAAGATGTTTCGCTATCTCAAAGATGTCCACCTGGACGAAGACGTCGTCGAAGATGGCCAGGGCGGCATGTCTCAGCATACTCGAAAGGGCTTCCGGTGTAGGCTCGGCGCGGTGCCGAGCCTGGGGTCATCCGCTTCATCCCAGAGGAGGCAATTAAGATACTTCCAGCCGGGTTTTCGCCGTGCGCTCGGGCCTAGATCGAGCTGTGCATTCGGGTACATGACATCGTATGAACCGCGTTGGAATCGACGGAAAGTTGACCGCCGGCCACCAGCCGAATATCCTCTCCATTCACGCTTGAGATGTATTTACTTCACGTATACTATCCGCTCTCTACTGCTGCGTCTAGGAGAACCTTGGAAAGGCTTGTTGTTTGGACCGAGTTTTCTGTAGTCGTCAAGGCTTCCAATGGTCCTGCACCATGCCGACATGTCCCCAGGAGTTCTAGAATGTTGTGGTTGAATTGGGACATGGTTGCATCTTCCAAGTTAGTCGATTCAGCCAAGTCTTTGGAGTTGGTTAGGTCAGTCAAGTGGGGTCCGGCGTCCATCCACGCCGGCAGTGTTGACTGTGGTGATGTTCCTTGGGACAGCAGTAAACGACATTCACATCCTCGGCTTCTAAGTGGTCGGTGGTTTTAAAGTTGACTAAGGTTCCCTCTGACTTGCTGTTGGTTGAGAGCTCGTTCTCGAAATCCAGAATCAGAGACCTTGCTCTCAATGTTCTTGGCTCGTAGGTAAGCACAGTGGAGGTTTTAGGGTTCGGTGTCAGCGGCAATGGTTCTCTTGATCTTGAGTCTAGAGCAACTGCAGATATCACCAACCTTTCTATCGACACAACTAATTGTGCGTGCAAACCCTATTAGGCTTTTATTGTTAACTGGTATCATTAGCAAGCTTGAAGTTTATAGGTTTTGAATGGAGTGTTGCCCTGAAGATGAGGCTGAAAAGAATGCCTGGGGACTGGAAGCTAAGGTCTCTCGATCAGACTCGAACAGGCCTTTATTGTTGAATGACGCAGTACGAATCCGCAACTACAAGATGATACCTGCTTTACCTAATTTACCTAGTGTTGTATTACTTTTCCATTTGTATCGCTTTATCTACGTGGGCTAACAGTCTCACATCCTGAAAGAAGACGACGTTTTCACACCATCCAACGCGCGTCCACCCTCGGATGGCCAGGCTGCCATTCCACGGCCATATGAACAGGACTGCTTGTCAATATTGCAAGATGTTATGCTGAAAAACACTTGTCCGCGGTGACTTGGAGGGGTGAGAAGTTGAAACGCACTACCACTGCTTCACCATAGCCGAATGCTCTTGCGGAGAAGCGACTGAAGTATACTTACCAGATCCATAGGCCAGGTACCCTTCCCTGCCGACTGAAAGAATACTTGCGACAGATCGTTCGTCATGGTGATTTTGAACTTTCTATAGAATCAGAGCTTACAGGCTATGGCTTTCGCGAGCTCTTTAGGCTTATGTCCCTGGAAAGTGCCCTGGATGTTTAGCCGCAGGGCTTGATTAAACGTCCACTCGTCAACGAGACTCTCGCGTATTTACCCAAACAAATTCTCCCTTTTTATGTTCCCGGGAGCGAGCATTTCGTAAAGGACTCTCCCGAGAGTGAGTGAACAAAAGGTTGTGGGCTAGTGATAGGACCCTTGTCAGGCCAGATTCCAACCTACATCGCGTCTTCTCCCTCCCACCGTTTCAAGAAACAGAATGACGCGCCTGGCTTGCTTCCTTCTGTATACACTCGCTCTCCATTCAGGTGCTGCCATAGCATCCGTCGCGCATCGGCGCCAGTACTGGCCAGACCCGGGACTCACCACTCGCAGTCCTCAGGAATGTATCCAGGCCTCGTTCACGAACCCAACATGGGGCATTTACGACCCGGCTTTGGTGGCCGTGAACAGTTCCAGCGGCGGAACACAGGGCGATATCCGCTTCCTGACGGTCAACTCTGCCACAGGCGTCAGTGCAAACTGCACGGCAAAAGACATTGACCTAGACCCAAAGGGAGCCAACGGGCTAAGCGTCTGGCACAACTGTAGCATCCCAGATTTATTCTTTCAGTTTTCTCTCGAAAGTCTGGATATGAGACTCAAAGGGAGCTGGCACTGTGAAAATTCTTCCAGGTCGGTTTTCTGCGCCTGGTGTTCGACCCTCAAAAGCAGCCCACTAACCTAACGTCCAGCCTCGTCTTTGCCGCCAACGGCTCTTGGGAAGTTCCGCTTATCCAGGGATGTTTGGATGAGTGGAACACACCTCGTGGTCAGGAAACTTTGTGCATCATGGGAAACTCGCAGGTTCCAGCAGGCCTTTCAAGTCCAGTGTCCATACACCCTCAACTTCCTATCCTCCCTTACACTCCCAGGGAGCGAGCTGAACGATGTGTTGACCGGTCATATGACCCCGAATGGGAAATCAACGGGTTCTTCTATCAACACCATTACGTGGAGGGAAACAACAAGACGGCAATATCCTACGACCTCTCGCTGAATGTCACCAACATATCCGATGGCCAGAGCATGAAATGTTCTGTCAGTGTCGACCTCAAGAATAATACCCAAAACGGATCCGCCGCCTGGACCCGCTGTGCCGGGACAGGCGACACTGGCTCATTCACGAATGCCACGTCTCTTGAGGTCATGCTGGACACTGAATACGCAATATTTGGCCTCCGACAGGCATGGGAGTGTTCTGATGGCGTTGCCGGCGTCGAACGGTAAGCACAACTCCATCTGGGTCTATGCATTGAGAAAGTACCAGCTAATTTGGTGCCTGTGATTCAAGTGCGCAATTCAACGGAGTCGCATACACCAACATCAGTCTCGCCTGCGGCAACCCCTTGAACTTGGCGGTTCATGACGACAACGGGTCGATCATTGGCGCGACATCCGACTACAATTGCAGTCTCTCAACATTACCGCTTGCATTTACTGGATATGTCGATAGTGCGCCGCTGATGCCGCACACTTACTACGCCCAGAGCTGCACCATTGGGTCGATCACGAGCACCACAACAATCGCTTTGAGGGAATACCAGATTGAGTCTATCCCAGTCCAAGGCCAGGTGAACACGACTTCTGCTGTCGGGAGTTTCAAACTATACAATCCCGGTTCAAGGGACACCTATCAGCTTTACCGTCTGCCGGTGCTTGACGATGGACGCTGGCATGAATGCGCCGCAGCGTCACAGGCCCTGCCATGGCAGCTTGCAGGGTGCAAGTACATGCTGGACAGGGGCAGTCACCGTCTTGGGTTCCAAGTGCAGTGGCTCTGTGATGATCGCGACCCGAGCAACGCGTGAGTAATCAATTCCATCCAATATGGGTAAGCTACTGTGTGAGCTGACGACGAAGATAGGGTCTTGTTCAACGCGACAATGGAGGCGCAACTCCCGGTTGAGGTTTGCGGCATTGTGAACGGGCGGACCGTCTGTGGGTTGCCGGTGGATGCAGCGGAGTTGCCTCTTTCTATATCATCTTTGACGTGGGCAGCCTCAGGAGGGCCGATGCAGCGAGGCCCGACATTGCCATGGATCTAGTTGTAAGGGTCAGCGTACAGGACTCTGGATATCAAGCAATGCAGCGCTTTGATGACTGTGAGCATGCCCGGGGCAACCAGAGGGTGAGATTCAGTGTGACCCTGTTGTTTTTGGGCCAGAGACGGGCCAGAGAGGGGTTCTGTTGGGGGCCGCATACCAACCTCACGCATATGCAACGCCTGACAATGGATCACGTAAGGGTCCGGCAAATTGGAGTTTCATCCGAAGACTGCCTTATTGGCGGAAGCAATGTTGATGCCGAAGGGAACCATGCATCCTGATGGAGTGGTCGCTGTGGGGATTCGGGAATGTTGTCGCCTATCAGAGTGGTTGTCTGCAGCATGGATCTTGTGAACCAGGCGGGAGAGTACAGAGTAAGCGGATCTGCGTCAATATCAGCAGCAGTCATATGTATTCATGTGCGCTGCTTTGATGCTCACTGGTCAATGTAACGCCATCTGCGTTGGACGGTCTCGGTTAGGAGGCGGCGAATGAACCTGGTCCAGGTTCATTTCCGCGGGGACTTATTGTGACAAGCCTCTGCGAAGCGATGGCGGTACTGCTGCAGAAAGAGGAAGGCGGCCCCTATCTGAGGTGGGACTGAGGTATCTATCCGTGCACAAAGGTGGTACTTGTACTGGCCATGCGCCCCTGAAGATGAGACCTCTCGAGTGCCGTTGATGTGCTTGAAGTTTCCTCTTGCCGTTCTTGTCTCCGATTCCGACTTGTGTTGTCCCCATTGTATCTACTGAATTGCCTTCTTTCGAAATGGCCGAGAAGCCTGACTTGGTAGATGAAGAGAGATCAGGAGCCAATGCAAGTCAGGAGAACCAACCAGACAAAGAGGGCGGCCTGCGAAGCAGGGCCGAGCGCGTGCACGAATTCCACGAGTCCGAGGGCTACATAATCGACATCGGCATTGAAAATAGCGAGAAGGCGTCGGGCCTCAAGCTCGCTAAGGACAGGCATACCGTATTGATACCACAGCCGAGCGATGATAGCAACGATCCTCTGAACTGGAGCTGGGCCAAGAAGCATCTGATTCTTTTCGTGGTCTCGTTCGTATCCTTTCTTCCTGATTACGGAAGCGCCACAGGCGCGGTGACTCTGATACCACAGGCAGTGTAAGTTCTGTGCGGCGTCCTATCTGAGTTTGGAGCATGGCTGAGCGAGCACAGGGAGTGGAACACGACGCCGGATTTTGTCAACCACTCGCAAGCCGGGAATGTGTTCATGCTTGGTGCGGGCGGCGTGATCGGTGAGTTCCAGAGACATTATCACAAACACACAGACTTGTAGGCTGACCAGGTCTTTTCAATAGTCGTTATGTTGAGCGCCTTCTTTGGCCGACTTCCTGTCGTCTTCTGGTTCCTCTTGATCTCCACGGCGACAGCAGCATGGTGTGCTGGGGCAACGAGCTTTGAGTCGTTCATGGCTGCTCGCATCCTCAACGGCTTCTTCTCGACTGTCAGCCAAGCAGGCGGGCTTATGTTTCTTAAGGACATCTTTTTCTTCCACGAACAAGCGCGCAAGATCAACATATGGGCGTGAGTGTTCTGCACCCCCTACGAAGACCTGGATTGCTGACAATGGTTGCGGCCCGAAGCTCGTTCATCGTCATCAGCCCGTATATGGGTCCACTGCTCGCTGCCTTTATGACCGAGACGCTCCGTTGGCCCGTGCCGTTCTGGGTGTACTTTGCAATGAATGTCGTTGGGTTCGCTTTGGTAATTTGTTTCCTGCAGGAGACCTACTATGACCGTGGCATTCCGCAAGATGAACAACCAGCCCGAGGCAGCCGGATTATGCGGTTGACGGGAGTTGCACAGTGGAAGTCCCGTCACCTGCGAAACACATTCGGGCAGGCATGTTGGCGTACTGCCAGTGTGTTGTTGAAGCCAATCGTTGCAATATCCTGCTTATTCTACGCACTTGTAAGACCCGACCCCCAACAGATTGGCGAGGAGATTTTTGAGTGAGACTAATCACTGCATCTGCTCTCGCCAGACATTTGCATGGGCAGTGGGCATCAACACGACGCTTGCCATCTTTGTCACGCCGCTCTACGGCTTTGGGCCGCGGCAGGTCGGTTTCTTCTACTTCACTCCGGTGGTGGCGGTGATATTGGGCGAAGCGACGGGGCACTGGATGCATGATGCGCTGGCCAAATGGTACATCCGCAGACACAACGGGCACTTTGAACCCGAGGCTCGGCTGCGCGCCGTGTTCTTCTCGATGCCGTTCGTCATTGTCGGTCTGGTGCTCATCGGCCAGTGCTTCGAGAACAGTTGGCACTACATGGCGACGAGTGTGTGCTGGGGCATGTATGTCTTCGGCATGATGATCACAACGGTGGCGCTCAGCAGCTACTGTCTCGACAGCTACCCCGAGGCGTCGGGCGAGGTATCTGCATGGCTCAACATGGCACGCACGGTCGGAGGATTCATTGTCAGCTACTTCCAGGTGACATGGGCCGAGGCGCAAGGCACCAAGCTGAGCTTTGGTATCCAGGCTGCTGTGTGCGCAGGCGCGTTCTTTTTCGTTGTCATTCTGCTGTGGCGGGGCAAAGCCATGCGCGTGTGGGCAGGCCCTTTGAACTTTGCTACCACTTAAAGACTGAGTTCGCACGCCGAACACTCATTATGACGAGCATACAGATGTATTGTGTTAGTGAGCAGTGGGAGCAATCAATGGACCCTCGACAACTTTATACAGCTTGGTGCCCAGCAACTCATGTCAGAGAGCTGGTTCAAGGTGCTACTAAAGGCGGCGGGCGACGACGCTGCTACCCTCGGCTAGACTGTCCTCCATACAACCCCCCACCCCTGGCCGTGAAGACCATCCTTGGCCAGGAAGGGACTACATTCAACGATCTGATGCGACTGCCAAGGGTAGGGCTGGATTGCAAGGACTTTAGGTACTATCTGTCAACTATCACCAATACAACACGGATCAACCGTGATGGGCCGACACGCACTCCCACGTTGGGTCGACCACAGGCAAGCAGGGTCTTGCAGGACGGAGAAAAAGCCACCTGTCTATCATCAGCAGGGTGCGATCTCGCAAGTGGCGCGCCAAACCTACCCGATAAACTTGTGAAACACGGGTCCGCGTCATGATGGAGCGTTTATTTCCATCGCACCCTTCCATCCATGTTCGTTCGGGGGTTCCGTAACCTTGTGCCATTAACCCTGATAGGGCTGGCACAAAGTATGCTGATAATTTCAGAGAATAGGGTTGGATGCCGCCTAAGAGTTGCTCCAGATAAAGAGACTACTGGGCCATGTCCACCATGCTCGACACTCCGCCCGGACCCAGAGTAGAAGGAAAGGAGCTCGGCCTGCAGCGCTTGGCGACAGGTATGGCAAGACGGCGCCGTACAGCAAAGTTGGCCTTTGGGAGAAATAAGTTAAAACTGGCGAGACTCTTCTGACTAGCTAACATGCATATTGTTTCCTTGCCGCGTCCGTATTCAAAAGATACCTTTCCTAGGTTAGATTTTCACCGAGCTGCTGAGAACACAACCGACCATCTTTTGAACCTTGGTCTAAGCGGGCAAAGTACTGCCCGCACTCTCTCGAGTCCACCGTGCTCGGTCCGACTTATGGGGCGCCCGTTTAGTTGGGTGCACACCAAGTGGCCACCGTGGGGGTCAGCAGGCCAACGGGAGACCAGGAATTCTGGCTCCATGGTTCATGGTCTCTCAAAGATCCAAAAGAGGAATCCAGTTGGCCGTATCATGCTGGAGACCAGATTCTCAGCGGTCATGTTTTGCTTCCTGACAAGGTGCATTTCATTGCTTGTTGCCACTGGACAAGTCAGCAAGCACCGATGTCGGCTCAGGAACATCATATCGACCCATGGCAAATTATTGACGATTTTCCCACGAGTTGTATCCTCCAACTTCATCGCTTCAAACTTTGAACTTCTCATAGCAGACAGTCGTGTCAGGCATTGCCACTTTGTCCAGGGCGAGGACGTGTTAAGCCTCGTTCCGGCTTAAGTCATCGAAATGTCTGAGGATGCCTACTTGGGAAACACGGTTGCGCTGCCAGAGATCATGACGTGCCAGGCTCGGGAGCTCAAGATTCGGCCCGTTTACTCCACATATGGAGATCCTTGTGCTTCTCTAGGCGGGACTAACACCCAAGTTCAGAGCTACCCGCCGACAAGCCTCCGGCACTACTAACCGAGTCCATGCCGCCAAGAGCCGTCCTTCGCGCGGGGCCCCGGATTTTGGCGTTCATCAAGGGGCCGTTGAGAACTGGGGTCCAAATCGCAAATCTGGACAACTTTCGTACAAACCGACGACTGGTGAAGAGAAAAACGGAAGGAAAAATACATCTAAAACGGTCGCAATTGATGGAACAGAACGTTAAAGTGCATAGTTTATCGCGGTTCTCACGCTGTCTGGCTGTGATGACAGGGGAAAAGATCTCACCCCTGGCGCTAACAAACAGGCAAGGGCTCAGGGGTCGACGAAACGGCTGTGCGGGGAAGCCAACCCAAATCGCAATGCCGGCTGCCCTGTTTCGACAAGTAAACTCCAGTTCCGTCGATGGGCCTACCTCGGCTGCACTCCTATCCAGTCGCCCGAGCAAAACGCCGAATAGGAGGCGCATGACGCTGCCCTCCTAGCAACAGTCAAGCTCCAAGAAGATGGCGCGGGACGGGCTCCATGGAGTCAATTCTTCAGCGAGACTACATCGAATACTTAAGGACTGTTACATCTCCGGGAAGGAGACCCCCTCTCAACCACATCGGCCGTCGTCGCATCCAGACATCGAGTCCTCGACCTCTCGCGCAACCGCTCAACCGCAAGAATGAAGCTGACTTATGGTGCGACGGTCTTGTCGACCGCTGCGCTCGTCCACGGACACGGGTACTTGACGATCCCATCCAGCCGCACTCGGCTGGGTTCCGAGGTGAGAACCCAACTCTGATTTTGGCCTCGGCCGCTCTTCTAACGCGATCTGACTCTGTGCTGAAAGGCCGGCCTCGATTCTTGCCCGGAGTGCACCATCCTTGAGCCGGTCCAGTCGTGGCCGGATCTGAACGCGGCGCCGGTCGGTCGAAGCGGGCCTTGTGGCTTCAATGCCCGCGTGAGCATCGACTACAACAAGCCGGGCGCTAACTGGGGCAACTCGGTCGTCGCGACCTATTCTCCTGGTCAAGTTGTCGATGTCCAGTGGTGTGTCGACCACAACGGCGATCATGGCGGCATGTTCACCTACCGAATCTGTCAGAACCAGACCCTCGTCGACAAGTTCACGACCCCGGGTTACCAACCCACCGACGCCGAGAAGCAAGCTGCCGAAGAATGCTTCGAGGCGGGAACACTCCCATGCACCGACGTCTCGGGACAGAGCTGTGGGTACAACCCCGACTGCTCGCAGGGCCAGGCATGCTGGCGCA
This sequence comes from Staphylotrichum longicolle, assembly GCA_019096155.1. Taxonomy (NCBI): domain Eukaryota; kingdom Fungi; phylum Ascomycota; class Sordariomycetes; order Sordariales; family Chaetomiaceae; genus Staphylotrichum; species Staphylotrichum longicolle. Next base: position 15,355,293 of record JAHCVI010000001.1, read on the forward strand.
ATGATTGGTTCACCTGCAACGCGTTCCAAGCCGACAGCAGGCGCGCATGCCAGGGAGTCGACAACGCCCCCCAGGGTTCCTGCTACACAAGCATTTCCGGCGGATTCCCCGTCACCAAGAAGATTCGGATCCCCAACTACTCGTCGGCCCACACGCTGCTGTCCTTCAAGTGGAACTCGTTCCAGACCGGCCAGATCTACCTCTCGTGTGCCGACATTGCCATCACGGGCGGATCGACCAGCCAGAGCACCGCGACCACCTTGGCGACCAGCACGCGCGCGTCCACAGCAACGTCGGTCGCATCCTGCGCGGCTGCTAGCTCCGTGGCAGTGACTTTCAACGAAAAGGTGACCACCGCCTGGGGCCAGACCATCAAGATTGTCGGTTCGATTCCCGAGCTTGGCAACTGGAACCCCTCATCTGCGATTGCCTTGTCGGCTTCCCAGTACACGAGCTCCAACCCGCTCTGGAGCACCACCATCAACCTGCCCGCCGGCAAGACGTTCCAGTACAAGTTTATCAAGGTGGGAAGCGACGGGTCGGTGACCTGGGAGAGCGACCCCAACCGATCGTACACCGTTGGGCAGAGCTGCAGCACCAGCGCCTTGAGCGAGTCGTCTTGGAGATAAGTGCGGCCGGGCTGCCGTGTTCGAAGGTTGAGCAGGACGGGGAGGGGGCAGGGAGCGATGCGTTCGATAAGGGTGACCGAATCTTCCCAAATTGCTTGAGGGTGTCTTGGGGAGAAAACGCGTGGGTTAAGGATGGTTTAGCGTCGAATGACCAAGGGGACGGAGAGGGGAACCTCAATGGGGTGGCTGGCTCCGAACGACATCTTGCGGACGACCTGGCTGAAAGCGGAGAGCAGGGATGACGGATGAGTCGGGTGATTGGGAGATGACGGTGGCGTGGCTCAGTGCCAGTCCTTTCTTGTAGATAATTCAGTTAGTTGATGCGCATCGTGGAGATGAAGCTCCTGCACTGGGCCTGTGATCACGAGGATCTGGGATCTGGTGCAGATGTCTTGCATCATTTCAACGCTTCTAGAATCGCTAAGGAACATGATCCCTCTGGGGACCCCATGCACAACAGTGAAGCTATCCTAAAAGGGGAGCCGGAGCAGCCCTCTCCGGGTTCAAAGAAGTTAGCGGCAGGCGTGGGCAAGCGGGGAGCTCCGGGACGGAGTGCAACATCCCGGGGGAAGATGGGAGTGACGACCAACGGCTTGGGTCGATGCAAAGATCGGGTCGGGAAACCTGCAGCAAAAGGGGTGAAGCCGTGCCTGCCAAGGCCCGCCAAGCCCTTTCCATTCCTGGGGGGGCGGCTCATCGCGCTCCGTTATTGAATCCGGATGAGGTTGAGGACCAGGATTCGGAATGATAAATATCAACAACATGGCGCGTTGAAGTCGAGATGGTCTTTCTTGCCAGGCCGTGCTCGACATCATCCCGACCATCAAAATGCATCTTCCCGCTTCGACGCTGCTCGCCACCAGCCTCCTGGCCCTCACGGCCGTGGCTGCCCCCGGAAAGCCCAAGTGCGATTCCAAGTTCGTGACTGTTGAGGGAGACAAGTTCAAGCTCCAGGGCAAGGATTTCCACTTTGCTGGAAGCAATGCCTACTACTTTCCTTTCAATGGGGTTAGTTGATCGCGCCCCGAACCTCTGAAAGCGGAGCTAACCTAGACTACGCCTCCAGAACCAGCAGGACATTGAGAAGGGCTTGACCGCGGCCAAGAAGGCCGGGCTCTCCGTTTTCCGCACCTGGGGATTCAACGACAAGAACAGCACGTACATCCCCGGCGGCCTGCCCAACTACGGCGGCGAGGGTGCTGGTCCTTCCGACGTCGTGTTCCAATGGTTTCACCCGAACGGCACGACCACTATCGATCTCTCGGGCTTCGACAAGGTCGTGAAGGCCGCGGACAAGGTTGGAATCAAGCTCCTCATTGCCCTGACCAACAACTGGGCCGATTACGGTGGCATGGACGTGTACACCGTCAACCTTGGGGGCAAATACCACGACGATGTAAGACAACGGTTCCCTGTGATGAGGTGCCTGCTAACGGAGCTCTAGTTCTACACCCTCCCCAAGATCAAGGACGCCTACAAGAACTACGTCAAGCAGATCGTGACCCGCTACAAGGACTCGCCCGCCGTCTTCGCCTGGGAGCTGGCCAACGAGCCCCGCTGCGGTGCCGATGGCGTGCGCAACTTGCCGCGCAGCAACAACTGCGGGCCGGCCGTCCTCTCTGCCTGGATCTCCGAGATGAGCGCCTACATTAAGAAGCTCGACCGCAATCATCTGGTCACCTGGGGTGGTGAGGGCGAGTTCCACCGCGAGTCTGACGATTGGGCCTACAACGGCGCCGACGGCGGCGATTTCGATCACGAGCTCTCCATTTCCACCATTGACTTTGGCGTCTTCCATTCGTATCCCGACTGGTGGAGCAAGACGGTCGAGTGGACCACGCAATGGATCCGTGACCATGCCGCTGCCGGCCGCAAGGCCAACAAGCCCGTCGTGCACGAGGAGTACGGCTGGTTGACCCCCGACAAGCGGCTGGAGTACACCGGCAAGGTCGACAACCGGACCAGGGTTGAGGTGATGGGTAGCTGGCAGAAGACCATGGTGGAGGAGAAGCTTGCCGGCAGCATGTACTGGCAGTACGGCTTCTCCGGGTACTCTTACGGCCGGAACCACGACGATGGTTTCACCATCTACATCGAGGACGCTGAGGCTCAGACCCTTGTGTATCAGCACGCCAAGGAGATGAACGCTCTCAACCGTGGCCGCTAATGCATCGAAGGATGAAACTGGCTGCTGGGGATTGGAGCTTTGGATGTACCTTAGTCTAGACGTGGGGACTGTAATGATAAGCGCTCGAGGCCAAGATCGGCAAATTACTGCCCGCTTCTCGCGGCATTAAACCTTCCCAATGAGTGTGATTTCGCTCGACGATCCGCGCCGTGCGCAAATCACCGTTGCAGCAGGTTCAAGGCCAAGCCGGCCCAAGGCGGCGATATTTGCACCTTCGACCTCGTGTCTCGGGAAACACAGTCTGAAGAAACCGCTGGATCCTATAAGAAAGGTCCTGAACGCCCAGAGAGGAATCAAGAACACTTTTCACATTTCTCTTTGCCTAGCGATTGCTTGCGTGCATCATGTGGCTCAACAACTCTACCTTGCTTCTCGTGTCGTTCTTTGCTACCGCATTTGGCCAATACACCGGCCCTTGCTCAACATCGGCCTGCGGTGCTCAAGGGAAACCATGTCCGAGAGGCTACCTCTGCGTCCCTTATCCAAGTTTCGACCCCGCGAAGCGTCAAGGTTGCACATGCAGCTACGGTTAAAGCCTGGTGAGACAAAAATATGCGCCCGACACATGCGACTGGAGGTATGCGTGTTCCCACAAGCAATTACCCTGAGAATCTCTTATAACACCGCCGCAGTACTTCGCTAGATGTGTCGAAATACAGGAATGGCATTATGGAGTGGTGTCTAAGAACAGTTTGTTTGTCTCGTGGTGATGGATAATACCGGCGGGTTTCACCAATTGTCCAACTGAGATCCCCAGAAGTCATTACCATGACGACTAGACCCGGGCCACATATTTTTCGTATGCAAACATATCTGTGCCCGTCTGTTTGCTCCTGTCAGTCCGATCCATCTGTGCTCTCGTGCCCTAGACTCCCGCACTTGGAATTGTGCGCAGGGTGCCCAGGTTTCAAAGCGACGGACCGGACAACGTCACCGATCCGTTTGCAAATCCACCGCCATCATCCTCGCCATAGCATGATAGATCTTGCTCAATTGTCGGACAGACCAGATACAGCTGTGCGGTGCCAATGGCGTAGGCGGAGCTGGAGGCAAAATAGGTGGTCAGCAACAGCGCCCTCACGAGAAGACCATGCCATGTGTAACAAGAAGAAAAATGCCGTACTTGGGGGCTCCAGTTCCGCAAGACACTGATTGATTTAGTGTGAATGTTGCAACGTCGAGGTTGATCTGAAGCCAGATGTGGAGGCTGTCGTCCCCAGGTGTTCCATTGAGCTCACAAATGTAGTTGGCACGCAATGAGCAGCGAATCCTTTCGGTTGTGTTGGCTAGCGTGTTTGTTATCGTCCAGGAAGCATTGCCGGGTTTGACCAGCTCGTCCGATGTGTACGTCACGTTCAGCTGCTCGACCAGCCACAAGTTCTTGATGATTGCACCATCCGAGCAACTCGGCGATGACTGTCGGATTGCTGTCAGTGCCTCTGAGCCACGAGGCACTACAGGGGTTGCATTGGACGCCGATGATAGCAGAATCCCAATTCCGAGGGCATAGTCGACCAGAGATCTCAACGCCTTCATCCTGTCAGCGGTGGGAGAGGATGAGGATGTGTGAAAAGGGTGGAAGATGGTTCAGCACGATCGCTAGTACCAAGAGGTTGTGAGGGCTATCGATGCCGTTTCCACGGATGCTGTGAGATTGACCGATAGCTAAGATACCTCCTCTGTTTGCAGATTTTATTCTTCTTAACGAGGTTCCCTCACACGCCTGGAAGTAATTTTGAGTCAAGCTTCGTTGTGCCGAACGGATGTGTACCTCGGATCAGGAGCAGATTGAGGATCGTATTGCCCTCACTCTGGCAGAGACCTTTACGGGCGGGGCAGGCAAAGGATTGGACAAAGCTCAATCTCAAATTTACAACAACTGCCGCAGGTCTCTTTAGCCTGTGCGCCAAGTTGTCGAGGGTGCGGAGGTTGCAGCGGCAGTAGGGAGAGAGCCTGAAGGGGAGTCCAACAGAAATCGTCCAAGTCAGACGCAAGCTGGATCATAACTGTTTACGGTTCGTGAAAAATCAGGTCGTATTCGAGGTAAAACTGCTCTTGCTGTCCCCCGACTCTCCGTCACCCGAGTCGACGTAACCTATCCAACCCTGCATCCCCGCCTAGCCACGCACTCACTCACTCAAGTTTGATGTGTGCCGCAATGAACTCATCTAGGGTAGTCAGTGGATAGGGCACTAATGCCCTCGTCTCCCTGACCAACCTCTCCGTCTCGGGCCCATAGTACCCATATTCCGCCACAAACCGAAACATGTTAACCACTGGCTCCCTTGCCGGGGATGGCAGATACTCCTGAAACACCTCTTCTGGCACCACCACATATTTGACCGTCTTCCCTGTTTGCGCCGACAGCTTTGCGACCACCTCATTGTACGAATGCAACCCACTGGCCGCATACAATGTTTTGCCGGCGAACCGCTTCGGATCTGCTAGGATCGTCCCTACAAACTTTCCTGTGTCGGCCGCCACATCGATCCACGGAAAGACAGAATCCCCGGAAACAATATTGGCAATGGCATACACCTCTGCCTGCTCTGCGCTGACGAGGCGTGGCGCTGACATGCCCGCCAGATTCTGCATGAACGCGCCAGGCGCGTAGAAGGCGCTCTGAACGGGCAAGGTGCGGATGTACGCCTCAACCTCGCCACGTGAGTCGTATGCGGGCACACGGTACCGGCCGCGGGAGACCACCTCACAGTGTACCTCGGTGCTATAGATGAGATACGAGGCACCGGCGGCGACGGCCGCGTCTGCGGCGGCTTTGCCCTGGCGCACCTCGCGCTCCTTGGTCTCATCGTTGTAGATGGTCCGCGTGGTGATGAAGACAGCATGGGCGCCTGCCAGCGCGGCGGTGAGGCTCCCGGGCTTGTCCAAATCGCCTTGAACAATCTCGGCACCCCTCATCCGAAGGGCATCAGCGGCTGGCTGCGTGGGGTCTCTCGTGATACCGCGAACCTTGTAGCGTACCGACAATGCAGGATCAGAGAGAACAAAATTGGCGAGGGAGCCCCCTTGTTGACCGGTGGCGCCGAGAATGACGAGTAGTTGACTCATGGCGTTGGCGGAAAGTGGGAGGTGACGGATGATTTCGAATTTGACTGTCGAGGATCTGGGGCATATGTCAGGCGTGAAGGAAACAGGAAGGCTCCTGGGCAGTCCGGGCTCGCTTTTCTTATACTCTAGTGACCTGCTGATTTTCGCTTGCGCCATCTCGGGCAATGTTTCGATCCTTGGTGTGAGTGTGTTCCGGCCGCCCCTAAGCTAAGTCCGCTATGTCCGACAAACATACGAGGGCCGGGGACACACACCGGGGCGCTCGGGTTAACGCCGTATCACCGATTGGCAGGGACGACGAAGGTGTGGTGTTGGATATTGGAACTCTCCCGGCGATGGATATTGACAACTCCCTTGACCCGGTACTCTGTACAATGGACTTGTACAGCATCCGGCCTCGGAGAGATTTCGCAAACAATCAGTTTCATCGGCGAGTTCATAACCTGCGGCGATGTTGCGGTCAATAACTGGACAGCAAAACCCGCGAAATCGGCTGCTTTGTCCTAACGCGTGGCTGAAGTCGATCTCTCTGACCTGGCTACTGGTAGTAGTGAGAAGCAGAGTTACGAACTCCTGAGGAGTCCTCGGTGGTCGAGAAAATTTGGGGCCACTCGCTAAATAGGTAGGCATTACTCTATGGTTGGACTACGAAGTATGGGATTGGTTGGATGTCACTTTCGAAAACACCGCCTAGGTCCCCTCTCGTATCCATGTGGGAAATCACCTTGGGGTTAAAGTTCATAATGAGAGTACTGCCTTAGAAAGCTAAAACGCTGAGCCAAAGGACCCCTGTGCTAAATAAGAATAAGCTCACAAAGCAAGCCAAACAGTAACCCTCGACATTGAGGGTTTCGATTAGGGGTTAATCATGCACAGCCCTAAGCCTCCACTCATTCTGAAATGACGGATTTATTTGCCCACAATTGTCACCGGAGCTGCTTCCACATGCTGAGTGGCAGTCTCTTCCTTTTGCTCCAGGTGGAGCCTTGCTGCTTCATCACTGCCTTCGAGAATGAACTTTTTCATCTTGCGGTCGCGGTACCAGAGCAGCTGTCCAACGATAAAGAGCGTCCAGTAACAGCAAGTGAAGACGGTGTTGACCGTGTAGCCTTTTCGCCACTTGGGTGCTGTAAGCGGGTCAGTTGGCGCTGGTCAGGTGCGCCCATCCCGCTTTGGGGGTCGGGTGCTTCACTAAGGGTACGAATCGGAAATCCTTTAGAGACGGTCTTGACTTACCTTCCAGCTTGGGGAACACAGTAATTGGGTAGAAGGAGAAAAACACCCAACCAAAAGTCATCTTTATGTTTGTTAGTTGGCGAGCCGCGCCCTTCGAATGGATGGCCGCGAAAGAACTCACCATTGCACCTGTAGTGAACGCTCTGGCCTCACTGTCATCTTTCATGATCAGATTGACCCATGGGAATAAAATGGGGGTGACTGCAGAGGTCGACCCGAGCAGGTAGTAGACGGCAACTGTTGTTGGGAGCAAGGCAAGGTCAATATGTGGATCTGTTTAGTCAAACACCAAGGAGAACTGGAGCTTACAGTGTAATCCGAGTGGGATGTCCCAAATAAGGAGGCATACGTTGCAGAAGAGAAGTGTGCCAGCGATGACAGAAAAGATGACCCAGATCGGGTAGATCATGACAAGGTTCGTGGCGATGATGCCAATCGCGATGGCGGTGCCCTGAACACCGGTGGAGTAGACGTTGATCTGCTCAACCGTGTAACCCTCAGCCTGCAGCCACAGAGTCATCTGCCCGGAGACGTAGCTGGTGCACTGAAAGCTGGGTTGTGGGAAAGAAAACAACACGTCAGCAAAATGAATAATGAGAACGGAGTAGTTCCCGAGACAGAGTGGGTGACATGAAAGCGATCGATCCGACTCACAAGACATAAGTCAAGACGGCAACGTAGAAGTGCCAGTGCGTAAACACACGCTTCAACATGCGCTTGCCAATCTTTGTGCTCTCCTTGACACCGTCAGCCCTCATGCGCGCCTGTGCCAGCCTCTGCTCGCGCTCCGTCAACCACCAGATACGGGGGCTGGTCGGCAGACCGGGGAAGAAGAAGTAGCCGGCGAGAGCGATCGGCAAGGATATGCAACCATCGATGATGAACAGCCAGCGCCAACCCGACATCCCCCCAACCCCGTTCAGGTTCTTATGCGCGGCTGCCTGCAGATAGGCCCCGAACATCGACCCGGCGTTGGACGAGATGTACCACACACCAGCGCGCTTGAAAAGCTCGTCCGTGCGGTACCAGCTGGTCAGGAGATAGATGGCTCCGGTGGCCGCCGGCGTCTCGAGCACGCCGAGGAGGAAGCGGAGGCCGTAGATCTGCGGGACGCTCGACAGTCGGCATTGCGCAAACGTCAAAATGGACCAAGCCGTCTCCATGGTCGGCAAGTACCAGCGCGCCAGATTGGGGCGGGAGATGATCATCATGGAAGGTATCTCGAAAATCAGATAGCCGATGTTGTAGAATGTGCCAAACAAGGAATACTCATTCCCGCGAATGTTGAGTTCCTTTTCCATGCCCGACACGTAGGCCGTGTTTATGTTGGATTGATCCAGCCATTTCAGGAAAACTTGGGGATAAGGGACCTGTCAGCTGTGGTTTCAGGGGTAGCACCTCTTTCACTTTAGGATCACTTACACATCAGGCAGCAGAGCGTCAGGAGGATGCTGTCTTGTTTGCGGAGGAGACGCTTCTCCTCCTTGGAGTAGTGGCTGGGGTACCAGTCGAAGATGTACAGCCATGCCAAGGAGAGCGAGCGGGTTGGCTTCTGGGTAGAAGAGCTCACGACAATCGGTTCCTCGTCAGCTGGCCGGTTTTGAGCCTGGATCTCGCCGGCCAGGGCGTTGGGTTCGGTTTTGCTAGACTCGGCCATGACGCCCACTGTTTTCGGTTTTGCCGCCACGCTGTTGGTCTTCTGCCCTTGATGTCGAACAGAGGGCGCCGGGTGGAGTGGATGAAAGACAGGGACAAGGGAGTCTGCGTCGCCATCTTTAATACTTGATGCTACTTTGTGTGGCCTCCTGCAAGATCGAGAACTTCCCCCGGTTCCCAGGACTTGGTTCACCTTGCGCTTCTCCACATTGGGTTGAGTGGCATGTACCCCGCAAATGCACCCATCACCCCTGTTCCTGAGGGGAACAAGGTCGGGGGAATGTGGGCGGACACCGGAGGAATTGCATGTTCGCTCGAAGCAGCTTTCCAGATGGACACGATCATCATCCCTGCCGCTCCTCAAGGTAGGAATGATGATGAGCCACTACCGCTTGACTTGTGGAGGCCGCAGGCGTCCATGGTCTTGGGTCGGGGTTCGGGCAAATGTCCGAGCCTCCGAGGCGACATGGCCGGGACGTGACGCCAGGCTCATTAGCAGGATGAGCCGAGGACTCAACATTTTACCAATCTCGCGTCTGTTGTGCCGGCTTACATTTGAGACCTATTAAGACTCTTTGTGAGAGCCCAGGGTCTGCTTCTTGGACATACTCGACCAGACGCCAACGCCATCCCCTAAATCGCTTGGGAAGACCAAGCCTTCGAAATGGCTGGCATCGCACCACATGTAGTCGATGAATTCCTCTCTTTGACACCAATTACACCGTCACCTAGCCCTTCTCCAACGTCCTCCATGTCGAGCTCCCCTGCCCAGGCGGGCAGCACTGGGCTGCCTGATGGCAGCTTCACCTCCTTATCCGGGAACGCTTCCAACGCCGACCTGGACGATACAGACGACACCGGTGGGCCGGACGGGCAAACCCAAAGCAACCTCAAACCTGGAATGATCTTGAGCGACCTACGAGAGGCATTTGCTGAGAACATCTTTGCTAAGCCTTGTAGGGTGGCTGTCGAAGGGCTCCGCCGCGCAACCGACCCGACCGAGGCCAGCTTTCCGGAGTACTGCCCTCAGACAGGCAGCGAATACGGCCAGTACATCTTTCGTGAGGCCGAGTTCTGGACCTGCGGCTTCTTCCCCGGAACATTGTACGCCTTGCTAGAACGGTCCATCCGTTTCCCGCAATCCCTCTCGTTCCATTCCTCTGCCAGACAACCAGCCAGTATTGCCCAGATCCGCGCCCATCTCTTGCGTCTCTGCCAGGCCTGGTCCTCGCCCCTCCACGCCATGGCCGCCAGGACGGATACGCACGACCTCGGTTTCATCATCATGCCGGCGCTGCGAGTGGACTGGGAGCTGACTTGCAACGAGCGGAGTCTGGCATCCATTGTGCGCGCGGCACAGAGCCTGGCCAGTCGGTACGTGCCTTCTGCGCGGGCGATCCGTAGCTGGGACCTGGTGCGGCGGTTAGACATGGAGATTGTCGGGCTGGAGGACAATCTCCTAGTCATCATCGACAGCATGTGCAACTTGGACCTGCTCTTTTACGCATCGGCGCATTCGGGAGAGCGCCGTCTGGCGGAAATCGCAACGGCCCACGCGCGCACGGTACTGACGACCCATCTCCGACCAGAAGGACCACCACTCGCCAAGTGTCCCGAGCGCGCGACGACCGGAGTAGGGTCCCGGTACACGGGCCAGCTCTTCTCGACCTGCCACGTCGCCAACTTGGATCCCCGCACAGGCAAGCTGCAGCGGCGCGCAACGGCGCAGGGCTACGCGGACGACTCCACGTGGGCGCGGGGGCAGGCCTGGGCCATCCTGGGCTATGCTCAGACATACATGTGGACGGGGCAGCGCGAGTTCCTCGACGCGGCGTGCGGGTGTGCCGAGTATTTTCTTCAGCGGCTCGAAACGGCGCCCGCTTTCGTTGATGTTGTCATCGGCGGCGAGGACCAGGACACGGACGGCTCGCAGGGCACGAGAAAAAGAGGGAGGTACGTGCCGCTGTGGGACTTTGACGCGCCGATAGAGGATGTGTCCAATCCTACTCGGGACTCGTCCGCTGGCGTCATCGCTGCGAACGGCATGCTTGTTCTGTCGCAGGCGCTGGCAGGAGTAGAGCAGGGCGAGTTGTCGGCATGGTTTCGGAACGCAGCTGTGACCATTGTACGAGACACGCTGGACTTTGCGTTGGCGAGAGAAAAGGGGAGATTTTGCTCTGACGGCGACAACGGGTTGGTGACTGAGGATGTCGTAGACGGAAGTTGGTTCGATGCCCTTCTGGGGTTCGGTACGGCAAACAACAACACATGTGCCAGGGTGGTCGTTCCGCAGCAAAAACAAGGGCCGTCGGGAGCACCCTTGACCCTGCTCTCGATGCTGGCTCCGTCGTCGAAAGTGTACCAACATTGCACCGAGCAGACAATTTGGGCATCGAGGGGATGGACCCTACAGGAGCGAGCTCTCACTCGACGCGCCATCATCGTCCTGAAGGAGCAGATTATCTGGTCGTGTGCCAAATCACGCTGGACCGAGGAGACGTGCTGCGAGTCGCCCCTGGCGCGGGTCAACTGGTTCGCACTGCACGGATCCGAGTACTTTCTCAACTCGTCGGTACGGGACTGGTTTGTCTTCGACGACGAGAGTGACCAGCTGTGGTCCAGGCTGCGCCGACTTATCCTGGATTATACCAACCGCAAGCTCACGGTCCAAAGGGATGCGTTTGATGCATTTTCGTCCATCCTCCAGCAAGTGAAGGAGAAGGAGGGAGAGCATTTCCTCTGGGGGATTCCGGCCACTAGATTCGAGCTCGGCTTGTGCGGGAACCCCACCGCCGGGGCCTGCAAAGACGGACGTGTTTGTCCACGCTGGAAATGACAACAGTCAAGCGCAAGGTTCCGTTTCCGAGCTGGTCGTGGATTGGCTGGGAGGGAGCTATTAGTCTTCGGGTGGAGGATCGATATCTAGACCTCGGGTAGGCCCTTAGCCCGGATATCAAGGAACGTTCTGAAGGCTAACCGTCTAACATTAACAGGCTCGACCCAGTGGTTCTATGTATGTCCTCCGACAGTCCCCGTCCCGTCTGGTCCGCTTTTCGCGCCTTGCAATGGACAACCAAAAGCACCCGCCTATCCGTGGCAGCAACAACCCGCACCCGCGCTCTTCAAGAGCCCCCTTGCAGTAACTTTAGAAGACATCCAGCAGCACTGCACCGGCATGACAGGGGAAGATCTCGCCAACACACCTGACGACCAACTGTGTCTTCTTGGTCGGATCTGGCCCGCTTTGTCGTCTCCCAGCCCGTGGACATGACCCCCTTGTTTGCCGCCAAGACGGCACTCGAGGATGCACACCTAAAGCACCAGCGGACAATTACCGATGCGGATGGGAACGTTGTGGGACAGACGGCGGGTTGCACGGCGGTGTCGGAAGACGAGGGAAGGGAAAGTGGCGAGTGCGAGTTCGTCCTGATCGCGAGCAATTCGCCGCCCAAGCACGATAAACAGAAGTTTGTCATGCAGATCAGGCGGCGCGGCGGGATCGCGTATCGGGTCAATGTTGCTGATATTCGAGCCGATGCTTGGGATGCAGCGAACCCAGTGAGGACATTAGTCGCCTTGGGATAGGTAGTTGGATATTTCTCAGGGGCGTTGACTCGGCATGTATTCCGCACATGTAAGTCGGGCACCCTGGACCCATCTCGGTGGGTTAGTGAAAAGAGAGCTGCCATGATACGTTTACGCAAGCTGTTATCTAGCCAGAGCGTCAAGAAAGTTACTTCCAATAATATTTCAAGGAAGATGGCCGAGAGTTGGTTCTTCTTCAACACGGATGATAACCTCTAACTCCCAACAATGGGTAGCGGAACGGATGGTATAGTACATGTGGCACCAGAACTGGGCCGAGGACTCGAAACAGAGAGACCCAGATTCACAAATGAGACAAAGCATGGAGGATTTATTACACGCATTCGGCAGTATGTCAGTCTTTAACACTCGTTGCCAAGACGAAGAATCAGTTGTGTCGAGATTTCTTCGAATTAACTAGTAGATGGGGTGACTGAACAAGATGAGAGCTTCGGCTTATTTGATATCTAATGTCTTCATGTCAATAAACGTTATCCCGCTTGCTCTGTTGGCCCAGCCCGCCCGCTGATACTCTTTTCCGAGACCTGAAGCTGCGGCGATCGCAAAAACTCCTACGCCAATGGTCGCCGACATTTCTTGATTCATGTGATCCTCTCCGTGGTGCGTGCTACAATCAAACTCAAACCTATGGCGGACACAAGGCAGCAGCGTCCTCTGCGAGACAAGATTTGTGTTTGCGTCGGGCCGCATGACAGTTGCCTTGCTGACCTGCCTGTATCCATTCAGCTCGGCCGAGACAGACCGCAGCGCCGGGAGCTCGATGGCCATGGCGGCGGCGCCGCTTGCCCCGGCTTCGGACATGACCAAGGACGTGTCGTCATCCGCCCACCATCCTGACAGGGGTTGATCAGATGCTGCGGCGTGAGCGATGGACTCCATCGCACCACACGCTGTTTCAAAGAGGGACACGCCATCTTGTTGTGCCGATATGGAGAACCCCGCATCGATGCATTCCAAGGATCGGATGTCCCTTGCGGCCAATGCGGACGGACGCCATGTGAGCGTGTGTATCCGGAAATGCCACCCCTTCCACTTGTGTGATGGAGTCACAAGGGTTGTTTTACATGCAGATCGAGATGGCGCCACGGCGTCCATTTGGCAACCAGTCCGGGTAACTGCTCGTCTCCAAAGAGGAAAGTCTCAAAGCGGACCTCGTATGGCTCCCAGAAAACCTTCCAGGGTTCGTCGGCATCAAGGCGGAGAGCGAGTGTGCTGTCAGGGGCGAGTTGCCCGAGGAGCGGACCGCTCGGAACGCTGAAGGCGAAGGCGGAAGAGTAGGCAAACTTGCCATACTTGGCCTCACGCGCCTTGTGATCCTTTTTGGTGGCCTGTCCCGCGGACAATAGGAAGTGATGCTCTGGCAGATTGCAAAGAATGTGACGGGGAGGCCAGAGCGAAGCCACGGTGGACAGACTTCCATGCAGACCGGGGCTTCTGGCGAGTGGGTGCGGCAGTTCAGGGGCAGCCCAAAAGGGATGGCTTTCCGGCAGGTGCAGCACGATAAAGCTTTTCAAGCACCAGTAGACAGATTGAGGGGAGTTGTAATTTTCAGACATGTACATGTTTGGATACGTGAACCCGATGTTGTGCGTGCCGTCCTGTGTGAAGATGTCCGGTTGCTTGGCCCACCAACGGAGGTGACGCAGAAGCAGGCCCTTGACGACGCCAGGGTGTTCGAGGGGCGACGGGAGCCGTACGCCGGCGAACGCGACGGCTGCCCAAAAGGCGGCAAACGCGTAACGATACGTCAGGCTGCGTCCGAATGGAATGGCGGCGCCTGAGAGAGTCATTAGAAGTAGTGCAGATATCGCAATGTCGGGTCGCTTACCGTCCCGATCAAAGTATCGCCAAAACCCGCTGGCAAACAGCCCGGCCCGGACACGTATCGTTCCGCCCTGTCAGGGTCCAACTCATCCGAGAGGCCGACGTAGAGCATCTGGGCAAACTGGAGAGCGAAGCTTCCAGAGTAATAGTCGGCCTGCTTCCGCTCGTCGCCCCAGAGGCCGTCGCTCGACCAGCCCTCTCCTAGGTAGAATGAGTCCAGCAAGGACAGATCCTGCTCGATCACGCCGCGCACCTCCTCCATGGCCACGCCCAGTGTCTTTACCAGCGCGAGGTTCACAAACACGCGGAACCAGCGCCAGTTGTTTTCCGGCATGCAACGATGGTTGACCTGCCGAAGCCAGGCTGCCAGCCTGGCCCTCGCCATGGGCTCTCGGGCGCGAAGTGGTCCGGCGCTACGAGCAGGGCGAACGCAATAGACTCCATCTCGACCATGCGCTGGTCAAAGTCGCCGACGTTCCCCCAGTACTCGGGCGAAGGCGGATCTGTGCCCGCCTTGAGCCCGTCGAGCCAGGCGGCGGTGTTCACGCGGCTCGGGTCGGCATCCCCCTTCGCATACGGAGCGAAGCCTGTTCCCTCGCTCGACTCCAACAGAAGGCTCGGAACGACCCACAGGGGCCGGGCAAAGCCTTCCAGTTGGGCAGCAGTCTCGCTAAACCCCGCGGCTGTGGCCGTCGCCATCTTGATGCGCGCTTTGCCGGGCGATTGGTACTGCTCGAGAGGCTTGAGGAGGGCGTTGGCGGCCCGGACGAGGTCGGACCTGGTCTGCAAGGGGTTGTCGGAGAAGCCTGGGAGGGGCGGCATGGCTGACTACCTGGTACTGAAGCTGGGATCTGTGGTAGTGGGAGAGAAGACGCGGAGCTGGTTGCATGTCTTGATGTGCAAGCGTGGCCGAGATTGTGGCAAACTGATTGTAGACGAAGTCGGAGGCAACTCACATCGAGGCCTTGGTCGAGCGTGGGTTCGCCAGAAGATTGGTGAGCCGCATTTCGGCGATGCCATCATGTCGGGGTTGTTGTTAGCTAGGAACAATCTTTAATCCCTGCTGCGGGTGCTAGCCAGGTTGGTGAGTCTGGGGTCCCCAACATCGCGGCAAGAACGACCCCAGTACCCCATGGGTTTCGCTGGTCGGGGCATTTTCGTCCGGCTCTCCCCGCACCATCACATCGGGAGCCCCACACCACCACCCGTTTTCCCAGGCGAGCCAGGCTTCCCTTTGATGATTGATTGATGTGGGGTTTGAACTCATCGCAGGCATGTGCTTGAGACAGGGACTGCTTCGCGCTGGGGCCCCTAGTCGCATTGCCCTGGGTCGGCTTCTCGGCGGAATCACGGCGGGGACCGGACGATTGCTCACGGCATCTTTATCCACGCCCGCTCCCCCGCCGACCGTTGGCTCGACACTCCCAGAGCGATATCGAACCGGACACTGTCGGACTCGGAGCACCATGTCACCCAAAAACACCACGCACCACCCTCAGCCCCACTCGCCCGACCGTAATTCTCCAGAAGGCTCTGGTCAGGCCGAGGCCGCCCCGCTGGCATGCAATCCTTGCCGCAGGCGCAAGCTGCGATGCTCACGCGAGCTGCCTGCGTGCGAGCACTGCCGCAAAACAGGTATTGCTTCGTTGGATGCGCTGGCCGAGCCACTGGGGCCCCCGCTGACTTTGTGTCGCAGCAACTGCGTGCGTGTATGAGACCAAGCGGAACAAGCCCGGTCTCAAGCCAGGTGCTCTGGAGAATGTGCACAGAAGACTAGGTAGACCAGCCACGGCTCTGTATCCGCAAAGAAGAGAACAGGACTGACGTCTCACTTTGCGAAAGATGTCTTGGAGCGCGTCACGCAGAGGCTTGACAGCGAGGCGCGGAATGCTGGCAGACATGCCCCGCTGAGCGAGGGCCCAGAGACGAGAGCTTACAGTGTCCTTGCCTTGCTGGCACAAGAGCTCCCAAGTTACTCGAGGGAGATTTGAGTGTGCCCATCTCCGGTCCTGTCCCTGTCATCAACAAAAAACGTCGCCCGCACTGACCAGAGCCAATCTGTAAGCGGTGTCGCCGGTGGCTATGACAGTGAGGAGGACGGAGCCAGCTTGCCCGCCCTGCCGCCGCCTCACGCTCTCGATATGATTCTAGACGCCTATTTCGTCTGTATCCACCCCTGGATCCCATGATCCACCAAACAAGGTTCCGTAGCCGGCTCTCCAACCTGCGAGAGCGTCCAAAGCTCAACGTTGTGCTATACGCCATGGCCTGGCCTCCAAGTTTGTCAGAGACCAGGAGTTCGCGGTCCCTAAGCCAGACCGCCTGCGGAGCTGGGTCGTTTCGACGGCCATGGATTGCATGTCGCTGGAGAGTCTCCAGGCCATGGTCATTCTGTTCTTTGCCGATGTAAGTGTTGGCCGCCCGGACGCCGCTCCCCCGTTTGACCCATCATGTGTTACGTTCCTGACACAAAAGCGTCATTGCTTAGATTGGAAGTGGACTGGCGGCCCGGGCTTGGTCTCTTATCGGGTCAATGACCCGCACCGTCGAGTACCTCCAGCTCACCATCGAGACCAACGAGACCAATCGACAGCCTCTGTCCCTGCCGTTCCCGTCGTTGGCGCCGACAAAGAACTGGGCCGAGGGCGAGGAGCGACGCCGCGTATTTTGGAACGTCTTTGCCCTAGACCGCTTCTGCTCCATCGCCATGGGCTGGAATACCAGCCTGACGTCTGACGATGTCCACCGCCGTCTGCCGTGCGACGGCGTTCTGTGGCGAAAGCAAGACGCCGTCACCACGCCGTTCTTTGGCATATGGAACAAGGCCGCCGCTCGGATCGGGAATCCGATTGCATTTTTCCCCTCGGAACCCAGCGCGGCCGGTTACGCGGTCGCGACGGATGCCGCTGGGAGCGCGCCGAGGAGTCAATCTGACAATCCTACCGTCGAGTCGGCGGCCTCGCCGCAAAGCACGTCCGGCGCCGACATGTCCACGGTGGGCGCCTACGCTTACTGCATCGAGGCGACCGAGTCCCTCAGCCGCGTGACGAGCCACTTCCTCCAGCAACGCATCGACTGGCGCCAAGGAGAAGAGGTCGGGCTCTGGCTAACGCGATTCAAAGAGCTCGATCTTCGGCTCGTGCATTGGAAGATGCTCCTGCCGCACAAGTGGAAGGCCGAAGGCTACCTGAGGGCCACAGGCTCTCGTGGAGACGGAGGTGTCCCGTTCCTGATGGACCCTAACTTGACCCTCGCGCATATCACGCACAACGCGAGCATGATCTTGCTGCATCAGCCCATTGCCTTCCCCGCTGCCAACCTGACGCCCTTCCAGGCCCGGCTTCCAAGTGCATGCAGCGTCGAGACTTGCCTCGCTGCAGCAACCGAGATTGCCGCCATCACGGCCAAGTTTCTCGACAACACTCCATCGGTACTCCCCGTCGCACACCAATACGCCTTCTGTGTCTACATTGCGGCACGTGTCCTGCTCGTCAACTGGCGGTACGGCTACCTCGAGACGGAACTGTCCGGCGACTTTTGGGCTCTGGTGCGCGCCCTCGAGGAATTCTCGCTAGGTGGCGTGGCTGTGGTGGGAGAACCAGTTTAGCAACGGACCGGACAGTGTGTCAGTCGGACGACTTAGCGGCAAAGTATTCCCAGAAGCTCAGGGAGTTGCATGTCAACTGTCTACAGGATGGGGCATTCACAATCAATGTCACGGCTTACACGGCCGAAATTGAGCATTCGACACCGACAACGCGAGACCCTCAAGGATCGGAACTCTGCCAAGATCGTTACCAAGCTCAGGTCGAGCAGCCACAAAATTCAGTAGGGGACTGGACCTTGTATAGCTCACCAGGGGGCCCCAGCCCGCTCCCGACGGGAGGGCGGCCGCATGGTATTGTGGCTGCCGCGTCCCCAGACGCTCCCGTCGCTTCTGTTGCAGCCGGCTCAGGTGCGACGCCTCTCCGAGGCGGGTAGAGATTCTTAACAATGGCACAGAGCACAGTCTTGGTTCCATCTCACAGGCGCTGTTGGAGCAGCAGTTCGGCGAGATGGACCGCATCATCGGGTTCGAGGATGGCACAATGTTCGCTGCAACCATGAATATCGGCGGGGGTTGGTGAGTCCTGGGTGTCGGGCAACTTGTTGCAAACTCTTGATAGGTACCTATCGATTCACCGGAAAGATATGATGGGCTGTGCTCTAGTTACTGTCTAAATGTATCCCAGTTGCGACTCGATTCATCCGCTTCCGCATGCACCCCGGGCTATGCTAAACCCATCCGCAGCAACTGGTTGCCGAACTCCACAAGATAGTAGTCTCCATACACAAGGCCGTGGTTAGCATACCGT